>JAUPFT010000015.1:11373965-11508965 GCA_036936625.1 Parnassius smintheus behrii | reverse complement strand
ATTAATGCTGGCAAATCGCACTCTCACTCTATTTAAATTGTGCATTTCTACGTAGGAGGCTAAATTATTTGGAGTGTTTAGTTTGGCTTGAGCAATTGCCAATATCTCTACAGCATGAAAATTATTACGAATCAACGTATGAAATCGATTTATTAATGCAGCTGCAATTTTAAAGTATAGCATGAGATGAGTAGATGCAGTATTAAAATATTCCTGACGAAATAATTTGAAGTCCCGTTTAAATCTCCCATTTACAATTTCAATCACCCACCTGCACAAAGTTACACATCTGGACTTGTTGGCAGCAATGGTTGATAATTGTATTTCACCAGCTTGTTTAGATTCAGGCATGTAAGCCTTATAACCACATTGCTGCAAGAATGGAATTGCATCCCTAAAACCTCTATCAAGAATAAATACATCGTTTTCTCTAAAATAGGTTCGCAGTGGACTATTATCGTTGAACAGTCTAAGAATTATAGAAGCATCTGATTCTGTTGCAGGATATGGTCCAAAAACATCAAGGATATAACCATTACAGCACACTATTAAAAATGGCTTAACTAAGTTACGATACTTATGTAAACTATATGTTTGCTTCTGGTATAAGTAATTACTACTTTTTTGCACATAAATGTATGTACCATCACATATTACTATGGCTGGCATAAATTCAGGATCCATATCTGGATTACCAAACAAGCCATTTGGTATTGTCAAGTTATATTGAGCAACTTGTTGAATGCATAAGGTATTTGTCCCTAAATGCAGTTGGATGAATTGCTCTTCAAAGCACTGACTTACAATATTTAAGTGATTGAACACAGTCGATGAAGCTACATTAAATAGAGAAGCTATGCGTTCATTGCTATCACCTGTACGAAGTTTCATTAAGAACATAGCTAGACTTCTTTTAGGTGATTTAACTCTTTCACTGATAGATGGAATTTCAACTAGTAACTGTTCAAATTGGTAGTTGGTAAATCCTAACCAATATTTGCATAATATTGAATTATGTTCAATGATATTTAAAATATTATAATTTTGAGTAACACTACTTTTAAGTAAGGAACAAAGGTTGTCTACGAACTGACGTCGAACAGTTACTACTCGTGTATAAATTATTCCAATCATTGTGGGGTTCATTTAAATGGTATTCACAAATACGAGCGCACAGTGGCACATAAAATGAGTGATCTATCAGCAATCTCTCTTTAAGTAGTTTAGGTATTAAAAATCTAGATGAATGATTACATGACTTAAAAATACAGTGACGGGAAGTAGAAGCAGCACGCTTATAATTAGCCATAGTAATTGTTGATACCGCTCTGGTAATGGCAGGGGTTACAGGTGCAGGTATAGGAGGTGGTTGTGGGATGTTACCGATGTCTTCTATATTCATGGATTGTAACTCAATATCCCTGTTCTCATTTTGTTGTCTCCGTCTCCATACAGCTCTGGAAGCCCTCAGCCAGCAAGGACTGCATACTCGTTCTAAACGATCCACCTGAAAAAAGTTATTTTTTTATCAACTAACAAAATGAACCATAGTTTTACAGTGTCTACTCTAAATATTAATAATATTTATTATTGTTCTATTTATTTCAATCTTTTTAACACTAAATAGTTTAAATGTCTTTTAAAATTATAAATATTAGCATGCAATTGTTTCCCCTCATAATATTTTTGTGGCACTATTTATTTAAATAGAAATAAATAATACATCACATATCAGACAAGAAGTAATTATTTTAGAATTATTAACAATATTTCACTAAGTCCAAGTTCTTTTAAGTTTCAGATAACATTGAATGATTAAATTGAAAAACTGTCATTCTTTACGAGTTGGGGTACTTTCAACTAATTATAAATAAGTACCCGGTTGACCGAGCTTTGCTCGGTAATTTTCGCTCGGTTTTTTTTTTGATTCGTGTGTTTTGGAAATTATATTTAGATACAAATTACATACTGATGAAATACGAATAATATTTATTGATCGTAGCGACATAATAGAAAAAAACTGAACTGTTTATTTGATTAAAAAATCATGAGTGCAATTAGTTTAATTTAAATTTTCGTGTTTTTAAAAAATACTAAAAAAAGGGCTCGAAAAAAATAGATTTTCACAAAAAAGAAAGGAATTTAAAAAAAAATAAAAAAAAGTCGGTCGGCCGGTCTGGGCTCGAACCATGGTATTACGATTTTGTGACCGCCCAATATACCATTAAGCTATTTGTAATCATTAATAAGCCGTCAAAATTTACCTTCTTATTCTAACGATATTATAGCAGTTTTTCATTGCCTAAAAACACGGACAAAAAGACATTTTCTAAAAATAAATCCTAGCTAGATCGATTTATTGCCCCCGAAACTCCCTGCACACAAAATTTTATGAAAATCGTTGGAGCCGTTTCCGAGATCGCGATTATATAGATATATATATATACAAGAATTGCTCGTTTAATAGTATAGGATTTTGTAAATCTTAACAAAACAGAAAAGATTTGATCTTGATTATCTAGGGTGAAATATCGATTCACTAGATCGATTTAGTACTATATATCGATATGACATTGACAGATGAAACGTCAAAAACGTGAGAATATTTAATTAATTAGTCGTTTACCAATATTTTCAAAAAATAAATAAAAATACTTCGATGCTGCTCCGGTAGCAAAACTCGCATATAGGTGCTTCAGATAAACTCCCTTGACGCCCCCCACAGTAACAGAATCTTCAAATTGAGGCGACCGAATGGTAAACCCAACCCGTTTTATTTATACTAATGTCTTTTAAGGTAAAAAATATTACTTGTATAATAAGTACAAAAGCATACAAATATGGGTGTAAGATAAGGAAGAAGTATCGTTCATCTAATAACTAAAAATAAAAAAAGTGGTTATTAATGGCAAATATCCCCCCATAAGACAATCTATGGGGAGTTCTATGTTCAGCAGTAGACTTTTGGTAGACTGTAAACTTAAAGATAACCTGTTAGTGAACTGCCATGTTGAATGAACATAAATATCAGGCCAAATTGTATGCAAGGTGTCTGATTTTACAAACATCAATCTGTGTACAGCCTTTTAAAATAAAGTAAGTACCTGGTGTGATGGTATCCACTGCAAAATAATATCTCTTTCTTCAGAGTTAATAGGCACAATCCGTGTACGGTGTGCTCTTAAAATTGAAGATCCACATGGAATACAAATATTCCTGTACCCAAATCTTCTAATGGAGTGAGCAGATGCAACACTTTCTTGCAATATTCTTAGGCAGTTACAACAAACTGCATCAAGTGGGTGTAACTGAAAAAATCAGGAATTAAAAATAAAAGAGTAAATAAGTATTAAGTTCAGATAAATGTACATTTTGAGGAGGGAAGCGAAGTTGGCATGAAAGTAAATGTTTGATGTGGAACCCTATATTATTTGAAATACAATACATTTTATTTCAAATAATATATGATTTTACAATATTTACATTATTTCAGGTATATCATATAAGTGTGTTGTGTGTGTTCTTAGTGATAAAGAAACTTTATAATATTAGAGTGTTATGGAGTTGTGTAATATTAGTAATATATGGGGGAGGCCTATGTTCGGCAGTGGAGTTTAATTGGCTGTAACGGTAATATTACAGTGGATTGAAATATTTTTCATTGCACAAAATAACTTATTTTTCTATTTACATAATATTTTATTCTTAGAATAAATATTGACACACATATATATATATATATATATATATATATATATATATATATATATATATATATATATATATATATATATATATATATATATATATATATATACTTTTTCGACTTTGATTTCTGATTGACTGACAAAAGATAATTAGACACACATAACATCTGATACATCATACCATGCCACAAAAACTTCTTTTGTGTATATTGTGTGACTTTATTTTATCTATTATTTAAATTAGATTTCACTAATAACATAAAACTTCAATACTTTAACATTTAACTTATTAGTAAGACCTGTGTTTATCATTTGTTAAAGGTTAATTCAGTATAAGTTATAGATTTTACAAAATTCTAGGAGGAAAAATAAACTTTTATATTACTCACATGGACTTTTACTCGTCAGTTTGCATTTTCGAATGTCATTGGCAAATTATATACATAAATGTGAAATATGTATTTAATATTTGACTTACGTGCATGATATAACCCTTAGGTTAAACATTTTTTGCATCAATTAGACATTAACATACTAATCCACTTGTAAGCAGTAAAACTACGTGAATTTTCATTTTTAAACTTTTACTTTAACACGAACACAGTTTACATCAATTTAAACAAACAAGTTTATACCATATTATATTTTTTCTACCAAATAGTTTGAAACAACACACTTTTTTCTTACAGTCAATGCCAGTCAATGGAGTCAATGCAAAGAACTATGCCTGTAAGTTGGTAAATAGCAGGAAAGAATGCAGTGTCATCTTGTGTCAAAATGTAAAATAATTCAATCAATATAATATATCATTTATCAATTTAATATAACGAAAGATTAAAATTATAGCTATAGAAGGTATGAATTTATTAATAATATGAAGGGATATTTATTATTACTTTTAAAAACTTAAAATAATTAAGTACTTAATCATGTATAGATCGTTATGTGTTCCTGGAGTCTGTGGATCGTTTTCTTTCGTATTATTTCTAAAAAATCGTACCATATCCCATATTATTCAACAAAAATAAAAATATTAAGTAATACATTAATAAAGAAAATATGTAATTTTCGTTTCCGCAGTATAGTAATATTGTTGGAATAAAATCGAGAGTAACAAAAATAATATATATTTCTCATAAAAGTTTAAATCTAGATAATATGTAAGTAGATAGATTGTATAGTGCAGTCATTAGCTTTCCACGAGATAATATTATCCCACCTCATGAGAAATCCACACAGATAAAAGTTGGCGCACATCAGCAGTTGTCTCGGCCAGTAATTGTCTTCGCACACTGCGGTGAAACCTGACTCCACAATTGCAACATACACTTCTATTTTCATTGTATGCTGATCTAGCAGATTCCATTTTCTTAAAATCGCATATAAATACAAAAAAACAGTAGCGTGACGAACGTCAATGCCGTTAAGATTAAAGATGTAGGTAATACCCCGCCGCCCCGCCCGCCGTACCCGTCCGCCGGCCGCTGGGAATTACCGGAAGTCAATGATAAAATAACGTTTTGGTTCACAGTCATTTAGAACTATGTTATAACGTGATATTAGCTAAAATTTTTAGAAATTAAACATAAAGTTCTTAGTGGTATCTTTTTTAAGTCAGCTTTGTGAAAAAATAGTTTTCTTTTTATACAAACTGCAAAATGACTAATTAGGTACACGCATTTTACCCATATTACACTAATCAGAACACGAATATCAAAACAACTAATTTTTTTTCATATTTCTTGATTCCGTTTACATTTTCGAAAAATCTGTAGGCCATTTACTATTATAATTTGGTGTCTTTTTTTTGATGTAATACCATTAAATGACGTTAATATTTTTAGTGGGCCCAAAAATGATTGTCCCCTTTCCAGTAAAAAGGGACTCTGTTTCTCACTCACCATACGAAACACACCAGCATTTAGCTGCTGTTTTACGCTGGTATTCTGTGAGTGCATAGTCTTACCTCGGTCAAGCCGACCCATTCGTGCTACAACCATGCCAGCTGCAGCACGGCACTACCACGTATCAACTATAAATAACAAAACGAGCAGCCTTCCTGAACTTTGAACTAGAAAATGCTGGTAGAAGTTTATACTTAAAGATAAAACTAACTATATAAATAACCTTTATTAATCTGAGGGAGTTATATACATGCCATTTCAACATTACTATTTTCAAAATTTTCGTCGTTCTGTCTGTCTGTCTAGGCTATGTAATCTTCGAGATGGCTGAACCGATTGTGATGAAAACTCACAAAAAGATAGAAAGCTATGTCAAGAGCTTGAAAACTTGAGATATTTGTGAAATCTAAACTGACAAAGTATAGGGTATATGACGATTATCTTTAATCAATATGACGCTACGTTAATTGATTAACCCAGGCGAATACACTTATCCATAAGGATGATGTATTAATAGTTGCAATTAAAAACATTAGCATTGTATTTAGATTTAATTATTCATTAAAATGTTCCCTGGAAATATGACGTTAAGAGAAGAAATAAGTTGCCTAATTGCAATATCTTTATGAATATTAGTATGAAAATGCTTTGATAAGCATTTATAAAGGGCTTTGGCAGCTCAGGGAATGGGCACTAGCCTTTTCATAGTACGTGATCAACCCGTGTCTAAACTAACGTCAAAAAAACGTCAACCTGTCGTTACTACTGCTCTCATTTTAGTTTTATGCCATAAAATAACACAACAACATAAAATCTAATGGTTTTTAGCGGCGCGAGAAGCAAAGTGAGGCCCTTTGCTTCTCGCGCTGCTCATCGCTTTGCTCCTTGCGCTACCCCAATTTTGTCCTATCACACTCTGTTTTACACGACGTTTCGCATTAACTCGCTCGCGTTTGAAACACAATGGATGTTAAAACTGTTGCAACATGCCAGGTGATGCGGGCAATGATATGCATACTTATTATAGCTAATGATGTTAAAAAAAATCATTTCATAAAAAGAAATATACGATGTAGTCGTTGAAATAGCTTTTTTCTGTATATTATTTACTTATGTGATAATATGCTTGAATAATGATGATGGGTACACTATATATGATTTTTAAATGACACATGACGTGTTTTCGTAACGGGCGTTCGATTCAGACTGCGTTTCTTAGATAATACATATGTATAAGAGACTGCGTTTGCGCGAGTGTGTGGCCAGCCACTCGCGTTCGTATTGCCAGTCTTTGACTCGCGCCCAAAAAACCGACAAAACAGGGATCGATGGTCGGGGTGTAAGTTATGGAAGGGAAACGTCGGATACTATTTCAACGACATCGTATGAGTAAATTATAAGTTTTATTTCACGATAAAATACCGTATTTATTATTTGGTAAAATTTCAGCGATGTAATAAAAATTAAAGCGAAGTGTGCATTTATTTAATATAATATCTGCAAGCAATATAACAGAGATAAATAACATAAGAATAAGTTAACAACTCGGGTTGCTTTCTTAATTGATGTGGGGTTACAAGCTGAAATTACTAACTTACAAGATAAAGTAGAGAGTAGTTAAAAGGTCATTTAAATTGTCACAGTCATTACTCAATATTCGCTTAAATATTAGGCAAATGGGAATCTAAACGGCGTTACATTTGATGTAGATTAAAATTATTGTTTATTTATTTAACTTCATATACACATTATTATAAATTTTAGGCAAAGTTAAACGTGTTAATAAAAGTTAATTTTTGGAACCTAGGTAACCAATACGTGGTGTGCAACTGTCCATTCAATGTAAATATTGGAATAACAATTTCAAATTTAGTATTAGTATGAATTTAAATATATTTCCTCGTATCAATTTACATATAACATAAACGCATGATTATACTAAATTATTATACTAAAGGGCCTGGGTTTTCCAAAAATGTTAACTGACATGCATTACATGCAAGATTCTTCCATACTCACAACAGTAGGCCGGCGGATTATGAGTGCAGTGCATTCATAATCTTGAAGTAGTTACTATCGTACTGTTATACCCCATCGATGTTAAGAGATCAGTTAACGCATCATTTTCATGCTCCTGCGTTAGAAACATAAATCAAATGTAACCGACGAACACCGAATCAATCTAAAATCTACAATTTACAATTTACAGTCAGTCTCGTTTCAGTCTCAGTCTTATTCACACGTTGCGGGTCGATATTATTACTTTACTATATCGTTATTTTAAGTCTCAATTATTTCTATATCGTTAATCTTTTATTTATTTATTTTTATTTATTTGCTTTCTCTCTCATTCTAATATAACGTGTTGTTTAATAAATATTTTTTAAAAGCTCTATCTCCGGTTCCGTATAATATTGATGACAGCGGTGGAATACGAAAATCCTACCCGAACACGTTTTAGAAGAATATCAAGAATATAAGATTCAAAAAAGTGATCTTTAGCAAAGTACAACTTAAGTGAAAGTGAAAGTGATTTTGTAATTAAAATAAAAGCATAATTTCGTCAACACAATAAAATCAACGCCCTGCCTGTCCTGAGAGCATGCCTTTCTATTTCATCAGGCATCTAGCTTATAATGAGGTAATCCTTATCTCACTATCGTCCTAGCTAACACACATAGGTCTATGTGCCCAACGCATTATGAACATGAACATGGGTTTGTTCATCTTCCTATCGCTGTTCCTTTAAGTGATCTTTCAATAAACAATTAATTTTCGATTTTACAATCGAACTCAGAGCAAAGACTTAATTCACTTTTTATACACTTCAAATTCGCTAAACTAACATTTAAACTCAGGTATTCCTCAGTGAATTTCCAACTATTCATGAACACATACCTTTCTGGCCTTTAAGTCTCGTGCTGCTTCATATGTCTCGACCACATAGACGTCTATTCACAAGACCTTAATTTACATATAAAAAAATCTTGCCTCTATATTCGATAGGTTAAAAAGTACTATACTCGTACTATATAACCTTAAGCTTCAATGTGACAAGTATGAATTTCTATATAAAGAAGTCACATATCTGGGACATATCTTACTATAGTTATGGCGTAAAACCAAATTCAGAAAAATTAAAAGCCGTCTCTGTATTCCTGCTCCCAATTACACTAAAGGCACAAAATATTTTCTTTGTTTGGTCTTATACTATAGACTCCTTCATATAGACTCTCTCCTTTATTCCTGATTTCTCCAAATTAGCTAAACCGAACGAACACCGATTATCCTTCGAGGTATTTAAACGAAAACTTATCACTTCATCGGTTTTGGCGCTTCCTGATTTCTGGAAACATTTTATACTCAATAGCGACGCTTACAATTTCAGTATCTTAGCAATCCTATCTCAGGGACCGATAAGAAAAGCCTACCCATAGCTTTTGCTTTCAGCACTTTAAACAATTCAGAGTGCAACTATAGCGTGACTGAAAAATAATGTCCCGCCATTGTATTCGGTACTAAAACCTTTCATACTTACTTCTACGAACGCACTTCGTCACGGATTATAAGCTTCCACAATGTCTGTTAAGTTGCAAAGACCCAGGATCCAGACTAATCCGTTGGCGAGTCAAACTTGAGTAATCCGATTGCATTATCGATCGTAAAAAAGGGAAAATCAACACACACGCTGACGTTCTCTCCAAATTTCCTATTAATTCTTTTCAATATCCAGAGTCTCAAGTCCCTTGTGTGTTACAAGTGGAAAACGTTTCCTCTCCTCCATTGGATCATATAACACTCGAAGAATTAGAAATGCAGCTCCCTTTTATACTTAATTCCGATAGCAATGAAGAAATCCGTTCATAACTTGTGTAGAACAGAGGAGTGCGCAGGAAATTTGAAATAGTTTGAACAGTTTACGAGTTATTTTATTAGTTGATGTTATTGATTGAGCAGTTTGAAAGAGCAAGCCCGGTTTTTTAGCTTCTATGGAGGCTTCTCCACTGAGCTTAAGTGAAAGACCCAAAATCCTCCGTGATAATTACGGCATCCCAATAGCGAGACATTTACGCTCGACCCAGTTATACAACAGAATTCAGGACCAGTATTACTGAAAGGGAATGAGAAGCGACATAGAGGACTATGTCAAGAAGTGCAAGGCCTTTCAGGAATACAAAGCACTCAGGAGAATAGACAAAACTCCTATTGAAATTACTACCCCTACCCGAATCGGGTCCCGCAAACTCCATTATATACTTACTTTGCAAGACGACTTAACGAAATACTCGGTCGCATAGTCATACGTAGTACAACAGCTGAAGAAACCAGTGACTGCCTCATACATTTCATCTTCTTATTCGGAATAACCTAATCATTACTCACTGACCAAGGGACAAACTTCAAGTCCAACCTTTTGAAAACTACATGTCAATTCCAAAAAAATTAAGCAGCCATGGTATATATGGTACCTTTCACTCACAGACTCAAGGAGCAACGTAACGTGGTCATTCTACTCTTAAAGAGAACCTAAAAGCTTTCGTCGATGAACATCCAAATAATTGGCCCACTTACATCTAAACCGCTATACTTACGTACAGCACCACTCCCCATACCACTACAAAATTCACACCTTACGAGTTAGTATTTGGGCAAAAGCCCTATATTTCTAGTTTTCGTATACAAGAGGAGCTCTAGAAGAACCTACTCCGACAATATTAAAATATTACGGCGCAAACTCAAGTATACACGATAAAAGGTGATAGAAACTATTCTGAAATTTGAAGAGTCTTCCAAATCTGGCGACTGTATCAGTATATATGTATATTAAAAATCACTTACGACCAGGAAAGGCACTATCACCTGTCTGACCTTTTAAAATAGCCAAGCAGATCATTATCATTCTTTAAGTTGCCGAAGGATTTTAATAGGAAGTTATGAACGGTGAATTTATTTAATTTTTAGGTACTTATAGCAAAAAAGAATTACGTAATAAATTATCTACAGAAGTAATACCTACGTACTTTAATACAAAACTTAGTTGAAATTTACTTCACTATATAAGTATCTACTTACATACATATACTGGTCTTTTATAGTTAAAATTTTTATGTTACGATGACACAAAATACTGAAATTTAAACTTTATTTACTAACAAGATATGAGAGTAAAATAAGATTACATTTCTGTCAGGAATCGTATTTGAGGTTTATTTGTTGTTTCTTCTGATCCAAGCATCGCCATTCCTGACGAATAGCCTTGCAAGTTGCATGCATTGGGCATGGGCATTTCAATAGTCACATAGGTGCGAAAATATTGTCAGTCAAACAAAATCAGAATAGGTACTTCACCTAGTAACTTAGTTAATATTTCGCAATGTAATATTTTACTCCTTATTAACATCCATTAGTAACCACGGAAAGTCCGCCGTGACTTAGGAAGAATAAAAGATGTAAATGGGAAAATGTTCGGGGAGACAGCTGTCATTTACAAATGGTATCCCTTTTTTTTACATGGGGAAATGCCTACGCATACCCGCCTCGCGGGGGCAAGGACGGGTTATGTCGGACTCGCACCGACTAAAACCCCATGGTGTTCCACCTTTGTCGCATATTGGCAGGGCTACGGGAATGCTTTCCTTTCGCGGCCCTAATAGCGCCTGCCGCCCCATGGCAGCACCTCCTCGGGAGAGGAAAATTCCTCCTCGTTCTCCTTCCCAGGTAAGGCGCACATGGCGCGCCTTCCTCCACGGCCTCCAATTACGTCTGTGCAACAGACGCCCCCGCGTCCGATGCACAAAGGCCATGGGGCCAGGAAAAACGAGCACTTAGAAGCACTAGCCTTCCCGACCCCAGCGGCGGATCTGGTCTATGGCTCCGCCGCCAACCAAGACTCGGCCTCGGAGGGTAGGGAGAGCGGCGCCTCGCAATACCGACAATCCTCTCCCCCCGCAGCCCCACCACCACCGCATCAACGGTGCGCCCCCGTTTGAGTCGCGAAGGATAGGGCGAGTGGCGCATGGCCATACCAACACTCCTCTTCCTCCGCGACTCCACCTCGGCTGCAGCGGTAGAGGGTGCGCGAGTCCCCACTCGCTGCAGTCCACCAGCACACATCCAAAGTGGGCTCCCCAAGCCCACTCGGAGTGGCCACCTCAGGCCGGCCCTTCACCTCGTTCCAGCCACGTGGGTTTCTCTTTGTTCACCGTGGGAGACCAAGCCACGGCTACTAAGCCCCCCCACCACGACAAGGCGGGAACCCGTTCGGGGGGGACAAATGGTATCCCTAAAGCTAAAGTACCGGATGTTCTACAGATGTACCATAATGATTATTCAGGAGGCCATCTGGGAGATAAACGAACTCTACTGAAGATCCGAGAACGGTTTTACTGGGTCCACTGTCGAAACGATGTCGAGGACTGGTGTCGCAAATGTACAAGTTGTGCGGCTGTAAAGGGACCTCAGACTCGTAATAGAGGTGCATTGAAGTTGTACAATGTTGGTGCACCATGTGAGAGAATAGCCATTGACGTGGCGGGGCCGTTTCCGGAGAGTGAAAGTGGTAACAAGTATTTCATGGTTGTGATGGATTACTTCACTAAGTGGCCAGAAGTCTTCGCCATTCCAAATCAAGAAGCTTCAACAGTTGCAGATAAACTAGTTCATGAAGTCTTCTGTCGTTTTGGAGTACCTTTAGAGATTCACAGCGATCAAGGAAGGAATTTTGAATCTCAAATATTCCAGGAAACTTGCCGAGTTATGGGTACTCATAAAACAAGAACGACTTCTTATCACCCGCAATCTGATGGAATGGTAGAACGATTTAATCAGACGTTGGAGAGGTACCTAGCAAAAGTTGTAGACAATCGGCAACGAGATTGGGACAAGCACATACAACCGTTTTTGTTGTCATATCGAAGCGCTGTTCACGAAAGTACAGCAGTGACACCAGCTTTCGCAAACTTTGGAAGAGAATTACGGCTGCCTGCAGACCTGATCACCGGGATACCACCTGATGCTCCACGTAGTATAACCGATTATGCAAATGACTTGCGGAACAAAATGAATGACGTTTATGACCACGCCAGACAATCGGGCCAGCAAATGTCTGAAAAGATGAAAACCCGGTACGATCGCAAAATGAACAACAAAGGTGTTCGCGACGGCCTAACAATGTTAAGAAACAAAGTGATAAAGAATATTGTTTTTGTATTAATAATGAAATTACCGACAAAACTGAGTGAAAACGTGTATTAATATAGTTGTGTAACATATTTATAACTCTTAGTATATTTGTATAGAATGTCGTTTTGATAACAAGTGATATAAACAACTTTTATTATATACCAAAAAATCGACCAATCACAGCGCGTCTTATCGTGGAACTCTCTAAAAGTTTTTAATTAACTGCGTAATAGTTCATACTAAAAATAAGGAAAATAATTTTATGTTCTAAAAGAGTTATAAATATGACATTGAATTAGCATATGGCTTATAGATTAAAGAAGTGTAGGGATATTTTTGTATAATTGAACGCATTTGGTAGATATATAAAAATCAAAGAACAGTCAGACATTTCGTTTAATAACTTTTTACAATGTTAATGTTTTGAGTAACCTTTATGATATACTAATAAAGTGCCGGACTACCGATTTAATGATGTATAACATGTTAGTGTAGCAATTAGTTTTGTATAGAAAATATTGGAATTTATGCCATTTGTATAGTGAAAAGTTTATGCAATAAAGAGGCAAACGGAAAATGGCAAGCGGCTCACTGTAAAGTATTGCCAAAGTCTACCTTAGAGGCTCGGGACCCAGTACCCATAGTAGTGTGAAGAACTATCAGTGACAAGTGAAGTGAAGTGAGTGGTATCCGGTGGTAGCTGAAGTGACTAGTAGCAGTATATAATGAATAGTGAAAATGTTAGCTAGCCGGAAAAGGTCGTAACTGACATTCGCAGTTTTTTTTTCAATTTATTTATCAGATCAAACAAAAATTACATTCCAATATAGGCTTAATTAACATCTAAAAACCACAGAGGTTTACCTTGATGCTAAATAATTAAATTTATGTAAGCGAATTATGTACAAAACACAGTCTAATTCAATAGTTAGGTATATGAGTAGGTAGAAGGTGTAACAAGAATATAAAGACTAAAAAGGTAAGTTAACAACTTAGTTAAAGTCAGAAGTAGCAAGGTAAAAGGTAAAAGTAAAAGTAAGAGCTAGGCAGGTAGTACATTATTATTAAGTAGATATAGTATGTAATTATAATTTAGATAGGAAAAAGCTTTTGAGTTTAGTTTTAATGTTTTGTTGTGATACTTTTTCGCGTATATCGAAAGGTAAGTTATTTATTAAATGCGGTATCAGATAAGCAGCCGTCCGTTGCCCGTACACATTATTAGCAGTGATATGCCGGAGTCGGTTTTGTGTCATAGCGCGCGTACGTACTGGATGTTCTATATATGATTTTAAACTGTCGCAAAAGAAATATTTTTTAAATAATATGAATTTAATTTGGTCATAAACTGGTAGGATTTTACAATGTTTAAAAATCGCATTTTCATTATTATTAATTAGGACACGTATATTAGGGGATATAATATTTTTGAGAATACTACATTGAAGATCATAGATCTGTTTTAAATATGATTTGTACGTCCGACCATAGCTCGACAAGCCATATTGAATATAAGATTCAGCCAGGGAGTTGTAAAGCATAAGTCTTACTTTGAAGGGAATGCGATTTTTTAGGATTTTTATATTGGCTAGAAACTGACGCAACTTATTACACACATGTTCAATGTGGTAGTTCCAGTTAAACTTTGAGTCAATTATAAGGCCAAGGTATTTTTGTGTGGTCACAACTTCGATTGTAGGGCATTTGCAAGTTCCTAGTTGATGGAGGCAGTCGTGATTATGAGCAATTAATGGTTTTGGAGTAGGATACCTCATATACGGAGATTTGATAATCATGAGTTTGGTTTTATTGGCATTTAACACTAGACCAACGTCATGGCACCAACGTATCATCATGTTTAAATCGGCCTGGAGAGCATTACACGCATTTGAGATATCCTTACCCGAAACGAGAAGACACGTATCATCTGCGAATTGGTAGCAGGAACTGTGTTTCAGACAGTTTTATTCATCTCGTTGACATAAGATAAAAAGTGCAACGGGCCAAGTACTGATCCTTGGGCCGTGCCTTCTGTCACATTCTTAGGGTCACTGAACGCGTTATTTAATTTAATCGTAAATGTACGATTTTGGAGGTAATTTCTACACCAATTAAGTAACGGATTGATGTTGCAGCGTATCGAAGGCACGAGAAAAATCAATAAACAAGGCCAGAACACATTTTTTAAGGTTCAAATGCTCGTTTACCTCATCTGTAAACTTACATAGAAGGTCCGTAGTACTTTTACCTGCTTGAAATCCGTACTGGTTTTTGTTTATTACTTCGTGCTTGCGGTAAAAATTATGAATCTGCTCACAGATAGCTTTTTCAACTATTTTATCAATATTAGAAAGCAGAGTGATTGGTCGATAGTTGGAGTAATCATCGTGTTTGCCCTTTTTGAAAACAGGTCTCACACAGCCTATTTTGAGGTCGTCGGGATATTCTCCAGACGCAAGACTGCAGTTAATTAAATTGGCAATGGGTAAAGATATATGTTTATCAACAATTTTTAGATCAGTTACTCTAATACCGTCAGGTCCAGGAGCCTTATGTGAGTTCAGTCTCTTAATAATTTCGTTAACATTGTTCTGAGAAACTTTTTTGAACAAAATACTTGAATCCACCGGTCTCCGATAAGTTAGTGGATTGGTTAATTTTAAGCTGCATTGAGGAACAATGTCTTTAACTGCCTTTTCAAAGCTGTTTGCGAAGTTGTTAGCTATCGCTTTGGTGGTAAGGCCCTGTCCGTCAAAAGCCTTCAGTATCGCCTCGTCAATGGATAATGTTACTCGTCCTAACATCTGGTTAATGATTTTATAAACTTTTTTTGTATCTTTAAAGTTATTATGTATTTCATTAAGATAGTATGTATTTCGTTTTGATTCTATTAGTTTATTGAGTTTATTTCTAGTTTTATTATATTCTAGTCTTATTTTAGGATCAAAAGAGCTATTTTTCCAAAGCTTAAATAAGTAGTCCCTTTTTTCACATAGTCGGGTAACATTACCATTGATCCAAGGGGCTATAGGCAGAATCCTACGATTTGTAGAATACCTAACAGACCTACTAATAGTCGCAGTTTTTATAGCTGTTAGGAACGATTTTTTTATAAATGAAAGTATATCATTTGACGAACTCATGTTATTTGAAGAGCTATTTTTCCAAAGCTTAAATAAGTAGTCCCTTTTTTCACATAGTCGGGTAACATTACCATTGATCCAAGGGGCTATAGGCAGAATCCTACGATTTGTAGAATACCTAACAGACCTACTAATAGTCGCAGTTTTTATAGCTGTTAGGAACGATTTTTTTATAAATGAAAGTATATCATTTGACGAACTCATGTTATTTGTCCGTTTCCAATCTGTAATACTCACCGCATTACTAAAAATGGTATGATCAAAAGTAGTTTTTTGTGTTACTTTCTGCACGCGTCTTGTAGGTGGCGAGTCGTCAAGACACGTAAACACTATGCCCCGATGGTCAGCCAATGTAACGTCTAACACAGCTGAGTACGGATCTGATGTGGGGAACCTCGCAAATATGTGATCAATGCAAGATTTAGTGACTTTATTTTTTCTTGTTTCAATTCTAGTATAGTTTGAAATTCCGCACATTAATCCGCGCTCGTTACATATCGTGTAACTGTTAGCTAGCCGAAAAAGGTCGTAACTGATATTCGCAGTTACACATAGTGAAAGTGTTAGCTAGCTGAAAAAGGTCGTAACTGATATTCGCAGTTACATATTATAGTGAAAGTGGTAACTGATATCCGCAGTTACACAAGTGATAAAATCAGCTATTTTAGTAGATAATAGCTGCTAGTCAGTAGTGTTAGAAAACCAGCTACCACCAATAGATATTTGATACCACCGTACAATTTAAAGAAATCTTTTGAAATATACAGTGACCGACCGTATATTGTGTAGTGAATAGTGAACAACCGTAGTTTAACAACCGTGATCAATAGTTATAAAATTTTGCGACTAATCAATCAGTCAAACCGCTGGCCACTACCTTGCTATTTGTATTTGTTAATCGTGCATTTTGATTTTAACCACAGTCCACAATACCTCAGCGGCAACCACGAAGACGGCGGTGAAAGTACCCACCGGAACCTATAGGTGTAGGACGTGAGCGACTCGCGAAGTATCTTCGACAACATTTACTCCGGAGAGTTTCGCCCGTCCGGCACAAAAGGGTTTGTCGAAGGTTCACTAGTGTGGTTGCATAATCCCGTCCGCAGCAAAGGGAAATCTCCTAAGCTTCAAGCTAAATGGGACGGCCCGTACCGGATTGTGACCAGGGTCAACGATGTAACCTACTGGATACAGAAAGGCGCAAGAGGGACTCCTAAGATCGTCCATGTGGATCGCCTGGCGCGTTATTATGGGGCCGATAATGCTCGGGACGAAGTTGGCGAGACAAGCGAAGCTTCGGAGCGGAATAAAGTGAATCAGTGTGATTAATTATTAGTGTTTTAACTTTAATTGGTGAAAGTGAATTAAAGTGTTAATTTAGGTAATTCTATCGGCAATTTTTGTTGTCACGAACCTCAAGCTCGTAACAGTAATATAGACACTCTCGAGCAACGATTGTTTTATTTTGCTTGAGTGCGCGATTCATCTAATTAAAAATAATAATGTAGGCTACTAACGTCGACAAGCAGTCAACATCAAAGGAGTGCAACTCCTGTAGGTTGTACTATTATTTATTCTGTGTCCTGAAGATGTTCGTGTGCAGTAAGATCAGTAAAAATAATGCATTAACGGGAATTTTAAATTGAATAGATAAAAAAAACAGAATGTTTACGATTTTTTTATTAAATATTTTTTCTTCACCAATTGCCTATATTGTTTATTTTGTACCTTTTCTGAATTTTTTTTCCGGTTTTTGCAAAATAACACAATTATTTTAAGATATTATTACGTTAAAATGTAAATAAGCCCTCAGTATAAAATCTGCAAACAACAAAACATTATATAGTGGTAGATCGGACCACATATAAAAGTAAAGACATAAACTGTCAGAACTTTTTACTCCAACATCGAAAGTTTATTACACAACTTCAGAAAGAAAGTATATCGAGACAGTAACTTGCCTCTTATACTTTCTTGAGTTTTCTATTGGTGGAATACATCGAGGGGGTTGCGTGACAACAAAGCAATTCGTTATAAATACGGAAAGTTTTACTTTTACATTTTTTGAAGGGGATCACCCTCGGTTTATTATATTATGGTTTTTGTGTACCTGAGTAAAGTTTTTATGCGTCGGCCTTTGTAAATGAATAACTTACCTGCCTACTACGTAGATTATGAGTTCGAATCCTAATCAAGGTCAGTTTTGGGTCAAAAAATTCTTATTTTGTACATTTACTTTCATGGGTCTTCAATAACACTTAATTAAGTTTCACATAATTGTCAAATCACGTTGTTGTCAAGAGCCACGGTGCATCTATATTGTAGCACACATCGGTGGTCCGACTTAGGAAGGACCACGCTCTCACAGAATACTAGCATAAAAATCAGCTCAATTCTTTCTGTTTTATACTGCACTGTACTGTTCTGTACTATACTGTTTTCGACACACACCTTGAGTGTCGAGACTTATTTTACTGGAAACGAAGAATTCCATCTAGGTCCTCAGGGGTGACAACGCATCAGCTTTTTGATTATTAATCGAGGATAAATTGTATTTTTTAAATAATGTAATAAACTAAGGTAGTAAGGTTACTATCTTATTTTATTACAGTAAGTAGTAGTACAGCTACAGTTAGCAGTAGTTTAGATGACTGCTCTGCTGGGCATAAACTAGACATTTTTCGTTTATTTCTAAAAGGTTTTAAGACAAGAAAACGTCCGCCGCACTGTCCAAGTGCGTGTTGGCGGATTTCACACATCTGCGAAATATTTTTTAATTTCCCATACATATAGGTTGCCTCACGTTGTTTTACTTCACCAACAAGTATGTGGCAAAACAGCACATAAAATTTTCAATTAAAATTGTGCCTAAAATTACAATTAACACATTTATTGATACCAGGATCGTAACCTAATAGCTAGAGTACTTTTTCGCGTAAATTTACATCGAGCGCTTAGCCCCTAAGCTATCACGACTTTTTGTAAAAAGTAGGGTAAATTTTGGATTATTTTTACAAATTTAAAATGAATTCTTTCATACTAAGCCTTTTAACAAAAATGATCTGATATGACTTGATAAAAGTGCAAATCCAATTTGTATCTAAAAGATATAGCGGTAAGCCTACAACTTTTAAATACAGATGCCACTTTCTGTATGAGTAATAATCATTAGTTGAATCGATTATGTATGATGGTAAACCAGTTGTCTGATACTTGTAAAATCCATTCAATGACTGTTATCTAATAATCTTTATTCAGTCCTCTCTTGAAAATTTGTCTAAAGCAGTAGACACATTTTACGCTGATCAGAATTGTATTTCAAACTGGAGTAAATATTATGGTTTTAAGATTTATCCTAAGAAAACTCAGGCCATTGTCATCGATAGTTCAGAATTAATAAAAAAATAGACTGGTCTTCCCTACTTCTTATAATACTAGACTGTACCTTAATCACAATATTCAATTACAGTAATAAGGTTAAAAATCTGGGGTTGTGTCTCGACTTCTGTATGTCTTGGATCTCATACGTTAATGAGGTTAGTAGAAAAATGTTTGCTGCGTTAAAATCTTTACGTAAATTAGTAATTTTCTTCCCACAGTAACTAAAGTTACGCTCGCCCAGTCTCTACTTCTGCCTATCTTTTACTACGCTGATATTTGCTATATTGACATTACCGAGGAGCAGCTTTACAAACTTGAGCGCATTCAAAATGTATGCATTAGATTTATATTTGGGCTTTGCAAATATGATCATATCCCTGAATTTCGCCAACTAATAATAACTAACTAACTAACTTATAACTAACTAATAAATAATTTCGCTAAGCTCAAATGGCCCCTGATCCGCCTTCACAGGAATACTCACATTCTCTCAGCATTGCATGGTGTGCTGTTTAGTTCTTCTACTCCTTATTATTTAAAAGACCGTTTCTAGTATCTTTTTCTTACCCATAATTGGTTCCTTCGATCCTCTGTCAATATTTTTTTCTCTACTTCTTTGCACTCTTCCCCAATTTTTAATAAATGCTTTACTGTTATAGCTGCGCATTTGTGGAACTCTTTTTCTCTCCACGTTCGTCGTGCTAAATCTCTTCACTCTTTCAAAAGTCTTATTAAATCGTATTACTTAGAATGATATTAGATAAATTACTTTTCCTTTCTCGAACTCTTTTCGTTTCATCTAATATATGTTATTTTATATATAATTTTTACTTATCTTTATTTGTATGTATTTTCACATTTTTATTTTTATTTTGTATGCCCACCTCTATTTTAACTATTATTAACATCAGTTCTCCACGCAAAGGTTGTTTAGAAGAAATCAATTTCAAGATAATAACACCACCTGTTGTACATATTCAAATTTAGATTTAACTGTACTCGATTTTTTGTCAAACTATCATAAGTAAAATAATTACTCACATGATTTGTTTTTCGGTAACATGCTTCTTCTCCCGAACGACGTGCCTTCGTAATACCACGCTCCCGGTACCTGAGCGGGTAAATAAAACGGTTTCTCGCACCTAGTTGGATGAGACAAAACTTTCGAGAAGATCGAGTTATTGACAGTAAGTCAACCTACCCCTATATTCAACCATCCCCGGTCTCCCCTACTGTGTGACCGATACCCTTGCATTATTCAGTTCCTCATCACTTGTGAATGAAATAAGATTTTAAGCTAGCCATAAGGTTGATTTTCTATTATCAGTAGACCACCCAAGATTTGCCCGTCAATGAACAGGGCACACCGCCTGCAGAGGTTATGTTAAAATTAAATTTATTTAATCCTTTTTTAAATTTCAATTTGTCAAATGTCTCCAAATGTTCTAAAAGGATCCAATTAGACCTAAACAAACCTGACTCCAGGCTCCAACTGAAAATTTCTTGACAGCAAAACCCAATTACTGGTTTTGGTCCGGCCCTGTGTTTACACCAGAGACCACATTATCTGTAGTCAATATTTATATTAGATTTTTCAAAAGATATTAGAAAAGCAGTAATTTTATATGCTTTGAGTTTAACTTTACTACGAATCTCTACGTCTGTCTAAGCATTTAAAACTTCACGTGATCCACTGTACACTTTGTTCGCGGAAGGCGTTGTGGGTGCGATAAGAGATTATGCAAATTTTAATCAAATTGTTAATGGAACGAGATTTGTCCTACTAATCCTTAAAATTGGTTTGGAATGCATATGAAGGGATTTGTTACGATTCAACTTGGTATCTCTAGTGGTCAGACGTTGTCTCAGCTTAACGTTTGCTTTGGTAAAATTTTGGTGTATTTTGAATTATGTTTATGTGAGTTTTAATTTTGTACTTTAGTAGCAGTCTATTCATCAGTGTGATGTTTAAATCTATACAAATAGTAAGAATGTAGTGTATGTCTGTATATTTGTATATTTTATGACAAAAATGATTAAGATGGTGCGTTCGCGGACTTAATATAAGTAATTAAACATATTTGGATCGTCTTTGGAATTACGAGTAAGGGTAAATAATTTTAATTTATTATATCAATGACAATACCGAGTTTACGGTCAACCTGATAGTAATTAGCTGTGGCATTCTAAAGACATCTTTTTAAAGAAGTAAGACTGACAAACGAGCACAAAGTCCATCAGATGGTAAGTAGGTGACCAGAGTTTTTTGCTACTTTTAGTCACAAGGGCTCCTGCAGGCTCAACGGAGACAAGCCATCTGTATAGGACAGAATTATACCGCATGAGTGTGTGCACAGATGCATTCCCTATTCCATCACTCCTGTAGTCTGATGGGGTGGCAATCTGACACGATCGAGAAGAAATCAGGCTACGGCGAACTATTTGACAAAAACCCAATAACTGAGTTTTGCCCGATTCGGGATTTGAACCTGGTACTGCACGCAGTCGTGCTTACTAGACCAACGAGGTAGTCGAATTCCCTCAATAGAGACTTGCTGAATGGATAACGTAGCTTTTTTACTTTCAAAAAGTGCCCAGTAAAGACCAATTTTGTAAAAATTATTTAGACTTTTTATTCCTGATTATAAATCAAAATGCATTTACGATGTCACCCCTAAGGATTGTGATGGAATTCCTAGTTAAAAGGGTTTCCGTTTCTCGACACTCACATACAAAACACATTATGTTGCTGGTTCACGCTGGTATTCAGTGTGGGCGTAGTTCTTCCCTTCGAGCCTCTCGTGCTGCAACGTGACTATTATATACAACTTCAAATAATTTAGCTATAGGTGTGATATCGAATTTGAAGATTACGATGAAATAAGATATCCATTCGGAAGACTACGACATATTTTCTCAAAAATCATTTCGATCTAATAATTGAATGCACTGACATATAAATAATCATAATAAACAGATAAAATATTGTTGCGCGCCTAAGTTGACGTCTGGCACTAGCGCCATCTAGTGTCGGGTAACAAAGCGAGGAGAGCTTTCCAGAAAATGCCATGACTAATCTTTCGACCAACAGCGCCATCTAGTATCGAACAGAAAGAAGAGGCTCTGTTAGCCTCACCAATACCCTGCAACAGTGCGCCCCAACCTGGGACGAGCCGTGAAGTGGAGGGCACGTTTGCAGCCGAACCACAATCGGAAACGAACCAGGGAGGGGAAAAGAAAAAGTTCGCTAGGCCTTATAAGCTTAGTGGAGCTGCGAGGAAAAGGTACCGAAGGCTGATATCAGCTGAGATTGGAGCCGAAGAGGCCCTCTCTCTCTGCCAGAAGCCTTGGGACGAAATTCCTCTGCCCAAGCCTCCCTCAGTTCCGAAGGCGAAAAACGCAGTCGGTCTGAGGAAGAGTCCCCCAAAGACCAGCCCAGGAAGACTGTGAAGCTGGCAACGGAGGAGAAGAAGCTCAGCTTCAGTGCAGTAGCTGGCTTCACGCGTATAGGAATTCACTATGAGTGTGGAGCAGATGCGGCTGGTACACCGGGCACTAACAAAGGCCATCGCTAAGACGGCCTGTGGGTCGCAACCGGGAATGGGCCCAAACTTTTCCGGTTTCACACACAAGCCAGGTTGGATTCTGGTAACGTGCCTGAATAAGGCAAGCCAGGACTGGATTGTGGGTGAAATCGGAAAACTAAAGCCCAGGCCGGAGGCAGAGCTCTCGGTAATACCCGAGGGCGAACTGCCTAAGCCTACGCTGGGCATTACCTACTTGCCCCGCAGCGAAGCCGACTCTCCAGAGGAGGCGGCTGTGCTGTTGAGGGCACAGAATGAAGGGCTCCATACTGACCTCTGGAGAATCCTCCACCGTAGGGACGAGGAGAATGGGTTCTTAGTAACCTTTTCTCTGGACGACCCATCGACGGAGGCTCTTAGGAAGGCAGGCGGCAGAGTCATCCTTGGCTTTAAGATGATAACTTTGAAAGTCAGGGGAGGCTCTGACGCGGCAATGGAGCCCGAACCACCCCAACCCCAACCCCAATCCCCCCAGCCCTCCACCTCTCGGGGTGAGGCTGGAACGCCACCGGTGAGAGTGACGAAGACCCAAGGCGCAGATTTCGCCTCGGTCCGACGGCCTCCGCTGGTGTCGTCCAGGCCGGGGGGGAGGGGAGGTGGGAGCGGTTCAAAGAAAGGTAAGGCGGGAGTCAAGTTCGCAGGAAAAGGACGTCCTCGTCCTCAACAGGCGGAAAAGACTCCTGCCCCTCCACGCCCATAAATGGCAAAACCCAAGGGTAAGACTAGGGTCCTCCAAGCAAATCTTCACCATGCAGCAGCTGCTTCTGCCGTGGTGAAGGTTTGCTTTGCAGAGGACAACATTGACCTCGCCCTTATACAAGAGCCTTGGGTGGCCAACCGTTAAGTTCTGGGATTGGCGGCTGCCGGTAAGATTCTTGTCAATACCAAAGGCAGTAGACCCAGAGCTTGTATAATTTATAACAAAAATATTGAACTTTTAGCTGTTCCAGAGTACTGCAATGATGACCTGGTTACAGCCTTCATAAATCTCAAGGGATGCACAGGGGCCAGAGTAATCATTTGCTCAGCCTATCTTCCCGGCGTGAACGCAGATCCTACCATCGAGTTAGAGCGAGTGGCGGAGTTCGCCCGAAAACACAACGCCGAACTTGTGGTGGGTTGTGATGCTAATGCTCAGCACACAGCCTGGGGAAGCACCAACGTCAACGAAAGAGGTGAGTTACTTTATGATTTTCTCATCTCCAACCGCCTGGTAAGCCTAAACTTAGGTTGTACACCAACCTTTGTAACGCGTGCTAGGCAAGAATTGTTAGACATAAACTTTGCTACCAATAACATGTCCAGGCGGATAAATGACTGGCATGTTAGTAGCGAAAACTCGACGTCTGATCACAAGCACGTTAAGTTTGTGATTGGAGCATCACCATCCTTTGAAACCGTTACTTTTAGGGATCCGAAAGCGACCTCCTGGGATATCTATAGAGATAGCCTAAGGAGGAATTTGGAAAAGTTTCCTAAAAGCATCAAAACAATTGAAGGTCTGGAGTTAGCGACGGAGACAGTAATCGTAGGTATCCGTGAAGCCTTCGAGGACAGTTGTCCCGTCAAAACCAAGACCTCAACACGAAAAGTTTCTTGGTGGAATTCTAAGCTGAAAGACCTTAAGGAAAAGACCAGGAAACTATTTAATAGGGCTAAGAAAACCAAAGAGTGGGACATTTATAGTGCAGCTCTAACTGAGTATAATAATGAAATTGGGAAAGCAAAGAGAGCATCGTGGAGGAGCTTCCTCCATGCGAGGAAGTTGAGTCTTTGCCTCGCAGTGCAAGACTACACAAGATGCTATCGAAAGCTAAACCTAATCGGATCGGGCTTCTTAAAAATCCGGATGGTAACTTCACTAGTAGTGAAACAGAAACATTGGCGTTACTAGCGTCAACCCATTTCCCAGGGTCATACAAAACTTCAGCCTTGAACTCTTTCACAGCCCTACAAAGGGCTTTCAATGAGGAATGGCGTATGGCTGCAAAGATAATAAGGCCATACCTGGTACATTGGGCTGTTGACTCCTTTGAACCATTCAAATCAAGCGGGAAGATGGAATAATTCCCATCCAACTACAGAGGGATATCGACATCCTTTTTCCTTATCTGGTGAAAATCTTCAGAGCAAGTTTTGCATGGGGATATATTCCAGAACGATGGACAATTGTCAAGGTTCTATTATTACCTAAGGCTGGTAGAAAGGACTACGCTTTACCAAAGTCCTTTAGACCTATAAGCCTATCTTCCTTTCTTCTTAAGACATTGGAAAACGTTATAGATAGATACATAAGGGATGTAGCTCTAGCTACAAGGCCCATACATTACAACCAGCATGCTTACCGCAGAGGCAAATCTACGGAAACAGCCCTGATCAGTGTCATTGACAGGGTCGAAAAAGCACTGGAGGATAAAGAAATAGCTCTTTGTGCCTTTCTTGATATTGAAGGCGCCTTCGAGAGTAGCCCCACATCACTGCTGATTGGGCGCCTAACATCTAAAAATGTTGACCCCACAACCATCAGATGGGTGAAGTCGATGCTCTCAAACAGAAAGGCAAAAATAGCACTGTTTCAAACTTCGATTGAGGTTGCAACCACAAGAGGCTGCCCACAAGGAGGTGTTTTGTCACCCCTCCTTTAGACTCTTGCGGTTGAAAAATTATTGTACAAAATGGCAAACCTACACATTGACATATTGGGTTATGCTGTTGACCTTGTGATCATTGCAAGGGGCTTTTGACAAAGTACTTTATCGTCAATAATACAAAGAGCCCTAAACACCATAAATAATTGGTGTAGGGATAACAGTTTATCAGTTAATGCTGATAAAACTGTTATAATACCCTTTACCAAAAAGAGACGGTTGGACAAATTAGTCCAACTAAAACTTAATGGCAAAGAAGTACCATTTTCCACGGAAGTTAAGTACTTGGGCGTAACAATCGACCAAAAACTAACGTGGAACTCTCTCCTTAGCAACGTATGCCCTAAGGCAAAAATTGCTTTAGGTACGTGCAGCCGTTTGGTCGGGAACAACTGGGTCTTACGTCCCAGTATGGTCCTATGGCTGTACAGCAGCATAGTGAGGCCGATTCTCACCTACGCATCTATTGTCTGGTGTAACAAAGCCAACCAAAAGATGACTGCGGACAGACTAAATAGTCTACAAAAGACTGCCTGCCTAATGGCAACTGGAGCTATGCGATCATTACCTGGAGCAGCTCTTAATGCACTTCTATGCCTAACGCCCCTAGATCTCTATCTAGACAAGGAGGCGAGGGCTAGTTTGTATAGGATTAACGCCCAGGGCGGTCTGAGCTTGCTTTCCTACAGATCCATGCTCGAATCAATTAAGGAATCACCGGTCTTATGCAGGATCTCAGATATCATGCGTCCACTATACACTTTTGATAAAAAGTATATAGTGAAATTACCGTCCAGAGAAGACTGGCTGAATGGTCAGGTTATCTGTGAGGTCGGTAGCCTCATATGGTGTACCGATGGGTCTAAAATGGGTCTCGACGTAGGCTTTAGAATTTACGAATGCCTTAAATTCAAATTTAGTATGAATTTGGGTAGATACACCTCTATCTTCCAGGCAGAAATTTTCGCCATACTTTGGTGTGCGGAAATCAATCTGCAAAAACACTACGTCAACCATAAAATTTACATAAACTCTGATAGTCAAGCAGCACTGCTAGCGCTGAGATCAAACTTAGTGAACTCAAAGCTAGTTGGAGACTGCGTGAACCGTTTAAACGCCCTGGGGTGTAACAACAGGGTCGTTTTAAGATGGGTTCCGGGTCACGAGGGCATTGTAGGCAACGAATTTGCCGACAAACTCGCACGGGTGGGCTCAAAGTGCACACAATTTGAACCCGAGCCATTTTGTGAAATCTCAAGAAGCCTAGCCCGATTGACCCTTGAAACTCTTTATCACAATAAATCACTTAAGATCTGGTCTGACACACCAGGCTTAAAACATTCTGAAAACTTAATCCGGGCTTTTGATCGTAAATTCGCTTCAGAAGCCCTGGAATTAAGTAAAAATAAATTGCGCATTCTGGCAAGAGCCCTAACTGGACACTGTTGTCTTAAAAAGCACATGTCCATCCTGGGACTAAGCAACTCAAGGATGTGTCAGTTCTGATCCATAACGGAAGAAACACCTCTACACATCCTAACCGATTGCGGACCCTTAATGCGCAAACGTAGCACTCATCTGGGACACTATCTACTCCGCCCAGAAGAAGTGAAATTGCTCACGACTAAACAACTCCTTCAATTCATTGAAGACATAGGGCTTAGCAGTGAACTATAGCCATAGCAGCGATCACAATAGATCTTCTAGGTCGCAGTGATACTGGTCTCTTTACCTAGACCTGCATAGCTGCTCGCACATAGTAAAAAAAATCGAACAGAAGAATTAAGCTTTCTGGAAGCCCCACACTCGAACTTTCTGCGCCTGGCCGATTGGCGCGTGTATTTACTTGAATATTCTGAACATTTCGGTGAAAAATGTGTATTTAAAGGCGCTGCAAGACGCGGTCGGGATAGTATTGAATTTGGCGAGACAAGCGAAGCTTCGGAGCG
Organism: Parnassius smintheus behrii; assembly: GCA_036936625.1. Classification (NCBI taxonomy): domain Eukaryota; kingdom Metazoa; phylum Arthropoda; class Insecta; order Lepidoptera; family Papilionidae; genus Parnassius; species Parnassius smintheus. Next base: position 11,481,467 of record JAUPFT010000015.1, on the reverse strand, counting down.
AAAGAAAGTGAATCAGTGTGGTTAATTATTAGTGTTTTAAGTTTTAATTAGTGTAAAGTGACTTAAAGTGTAAATTTTGGTAATTTAGTCGGCAGTTTTTATTGTCAAGAACCTCAAGCTCGTAACATCCTATTATATTCAGCCGTTAAAAGAGGGTTTGGTCTATATTATTATATTATTGTTTTTTATGTGTCTGCGGTCAAACAATAATGTCAAATTAACAAAGTTACATAGTTACTATCTTCAAAATTATAATTTACAATTTTGACTTTACAAATTATTCTTATGTACAGCTTACTAAAATATTTATCAATTCATGTAAGGTGCAAGGGCTCATTTTATGCTAGGAAGTCAGCCTGGATCGGTAAATCAAATAGCAGCCAAGTTAGCAATCGAAGTTTTATAATGTTTTTTTTTTGTGTTTATGGTATTGACCATCTTCTGTTTTATTTTTCCTTCTCTTGCGCTAAATTGAAATATATTTTTTTTAATTTAAGGACTCAATTTACAAAAACAATTTATAATTTTGTAGATGTCATAACAATCGAAAAATTAACTAGGAATAAACTTAATTAATAAAGTTTCAAATATAAACTAAATTTAAATTTAAACGCTTAAGATAACCCTAATTATTGGATGATTTCTAATTGATATATAAAAGTTCATTTTGGGTCATATTCGACAGTAAGAGTCTTAAAATACTTTTGTAATAAGAATTAAGAAAAAAGACATAAAAGTTGTTAAGAATTGATTTGCACATATCTGCCCAATAAAATGAAATGATGTGTCTTACCTAGTTTAAAGACCACCTCCCGCCCTCCCTCAATTGCGGGAGCTAATCCCATCATCACTAATCCCAGCATCAGTACTCCTAACACCATTACACTAGGAAAGACACACAATTGAGGATAATACGATACGATACGATGCATCCTCAGGTGATGTAGACTCCACGTCGTATACATCTGAGGATGCTATTTACGAGTATACTACTAGCTGACGCAACCTCTCCCCACTAAAGTAGCGAGCGACTGTGTTATGCGATATAACGTACGACAAACCACCACCTGACGTACGCAGCCGTTTGTTGTAAAAATAATAAACAATAAACCGCTGCGAAAAGTCCACCTACCCTCAAACCAAGCAACAAATTACTGATCACCGCGATGGTGATGAATGATCAAATTACGATGCTGGATTTTATTAGAGAGTAGGCTTAAGGATTTTTTTAAATCTCTAACTGTTCCAGAACACATAATCGCAGTTCTTTATTACAAGTATTTAAAATTTTAATGGAGTGGTCTTTGGCTAGGTTATGTCCAGTGTTCAAAAGATTTTTCGCTAAATGCTTTATTGCTAAACATCTCTTGGACATATGTGTCGAGTTGTTTATTGATCGCATTGGTTGCCTATCTCCTGTTTCCCTTACGTAAGAGGTGAAAAGTTCGTCCTACGGCACTCAAGAGATAATATTGTTGCGCGCCACAGTTGATGGCGCTAGCGACATCTGGTATCAAGTATCAGAAATAGGAGTGTCAAGATCTTTCTAGAACTCTCCCGATAGCGCCATCTAGTATCGAATAGAAGAATTAAGCTTTCTAGAAAAGTCCACACTCGAACTTTCTGCACTTAGTCGGTTGGAACCGGTATTTGCTGGAACATTCTGGATGCTTCGGTAGGAAAGGCCTATTTAAGGCCGTTGGAGGCCGCAACCTGGGCAGTACTGAATTCGTGATACAAGCGAAGCTTCGGAGCGAAATAAAGTGAAATAAAGTAATCAGTGCGATTAATTATTAGTGTGTTAGTTTTAATTGTAGTTTGTTGGGCAATTAAAGTGTGAAAATTGGTAATTCTATCGGCAGTTTTTACTGTCACGATCCCTAACAATTGGTGTCAGAAGTAGGATTAAATCATGCCGATTTTACCGTAGAATGATACGAAGAATGTCCGTACCCGAAGTCAACGCCAGCAGGAGACAGAACAGAGAAGATTTGGTGGTGAAACGCCACTGACGTTGGGGGGCCAGCTGCCAGCCACGGAGGCTGGCCCGTCAACAGTTCCTAAACCTGCCGCACCTGACTTAGGTGCGCTCATGATGATGCTGTAGAAACAGGCGGCAGGAGAAGCAGGAAGAGCTCTCTTTTCCGCTCTTCCTTATCGAAAGAGCAGATACTCCTCATGAAGAACATTCATGCTACCTTCGGGAAAGAAATAAGGGAGGCGAAGTATAAGGTTGCTCAGTATGACAAACGCCTGTCGGAAGCTGAGACCCGAAACAACCAAGTGAACATTGTGATGGCTGACATGAAAAAAATGCTGGACGACCTCAAACTTGGGGATGGAATAACAGCTTCCGTGATAGGTACAACAACTTCGTGTATTTAAAGTGCCGCCGTTCGAAAGGAGTTCTTACTGATTGGCCTACAAAATTCAGTTCGAGGCTGTTATGAAGGCGAACGGCTGGAATAAAAGTTAGGCCATGACCGCTCTCACACCAGGCCTGCGCAACCAGGCCTTAACTGTTCTAGAAGCTCTCGGTAGGGAAGTGACTTATGAGCAGCTCCTTGAGGCGTTGGAGTCGAGATACGGCAACGCTCACCTGGAACACGTCTTTCAAGCACAGCTTAAAGAGCGCGTGCAACGCATTAACGAAAACCTGTAGCGGTGGGCTCTTGAGGTGGAGAAGCTGGTGCAAAAGCATACCGGTCTGTACCTGCACTCATTGAAGCGAACCTGGTGCAGACATTCATCGAGAGCATCCGTGACCTTGAAGTCAGAGCTGCTGTGAGGCTTGGGCACCACGTGACGCTCAAGGAAGCCTTGGCCCATGCACTTGAGGTTGAAGCCGTGCGGCAAGATCATCGTTCCCATCGCGTCAGGGAGATTGCAGCACCAACAGTTCGCGGCCACAAAAAAGCTACAGCCCAAGGTGATACGGCTGTGGGGAAAGGGAGAATTTTCGACCCAGCTGCCTCAAGCGATCTGTAAAAAGGGAAGGTGATCGATCTCAAAAGGGTAGTGCGGCTTAAAGCACCGCCCAGCAGCAGCAGGAATACGATTTTACTATCGGACACTGCAGTGGGGAATGCCGTGGCAACACAGATGCATTGTCAAGAAGACCTTATCCTGATGATTGCGAGAACAGTACTAGGCAAGAGGGTAAGGAAGTGGTATCCGTAAGGATGCTCAGGACAGACCAACTCAGCAATGAGTTGAAGGACAGCTTACAACACGCACAGAACGAAGATCCGAACAACAAGCTGATTCTGGAATGGATGAAGGCCTGTGCTCCAAAGCCCGAGTGGAGTGACGTCTCAGCGATGAGTTCGACCACTAAAAGCTATTGGGCCTAATGGGACAGCTTGCTGATTCAGTACGGAGTCCTGTGCCGTAAATGGAAAATGGTCTGTCTGTCTTTTGCAAATGGTTGTCCCTAAAGCTAAAGTGCCGGATGTTCTACTGCTGTACCATAATGGGTGTTAAGGAGTCCATCTGGGAGTTAAACGAATTCTACTAAAAATCAGAGAAAGGTTTTACCGGGTCCATTATTGTGACGATGTCAAGAATCTTAGGAGGGGGCAGTGTTGCGCGCTACAGTTGATGGCACTAGCGCCATATGGTAACATATATCAGAAATAGGAGTGTCAAGATCTTTCTAGAACTCTCCCGACAGCGCCATCTTGTATGGAATAGAAGAATTAAGCTTTCTATAAAAGTCAACATTCAAACTTTCTGCACTTAGTCGTTTGGGACCGGTATTTGCTGGAACATTCTGGATGTTTGGGTGGAAAAGACCTATTTGAGGCCGTTTGAGGCCGCGTCCGGGGCAGTACTGAATTGGCGATACAAGCGAAGCTTCTGAGCGAAATAAAGTGAACTAAACTGATCAGTGCGATTAATTATTAGTGTATTTTAAGTTTTGATTGAAGACGGTACCTAATTAAAGTGTCAATTTTGGTTATTCAATCGGTAGTTTTTATTGTCAAGAAACCTAAGCTCGTAACAATATTCTCTTACGGCACCACTTCAAGGCGACATTGATATAAATACTTTAGTTAAAAATAATGTTGATTAAGACATCCATATGAATCTATTCGGCCTGTCCATTGTCTACAGTTCCATTCCAATAATTTCAAGATGACACTGTTGTGTCGCAAAGTATTAAGACGGTTCACATAAAGCCCTACTATTTTTTTGGTCACTTACTCGTAGTTTGTATTGAGTTGTTACGAAAACTGAGCCATAGATGATGAAAAACCAAGCGCAAATTTTTAAAGTAAGTAAGTAAGTTTGACCTTCGCCGGTATCAATGAATTGTAAATTGTAATTTAAAATTTTTATTTATAGGTTGTCAGGTGGGTATTGAAAGTACAAGTACAATATTTCGAGAACGAAACAGTCCACAATCGAATACTGTAGCAGAGCGGCGGACAATTTGCCCCATAATAGGCTCAAAAATAAAATGAGGTCTGTGCCCAACTGTGGGTCGTAATCAAGGCTGTAACTCTGTAACTCTACTGTTCTCTACTGTTCATTTTACTTCTGTATGAAGTATTTTCGTATCTCCTCAGTTTCAAGGCACTCCTCTTGCTGCCTTAGCTGGCATTGGAATCCTAAATGTCGACGTATCAAATAGTGTGCAGTTTTATGGTCACTTGCAAGGGAAGTCCAATTTGGCCTCTAAAAACTTGGCCTGCTCGGCGGAGTCAGACAGTATTTCATGCCAGCACACCACTTGTAACTTTACGAAGTGCATGTTCGGCCTCACATGGAATACTGTTTTCATCTTTGGGCTGGGGCATCCCAGTGCCAGCTCCTTCCACTTGACCGCATCCCGCGCAGAGCTGTTCGAATCGTCGATGACCTAGTTCTTTCTGATCGTTTCCATTCGCTGGCGCTGCGTAGGGATATTGCATCTCTTTGTGTTTTCTATTACGTCTACTACGAGGAGTGTTCTGAAGAATTTTTCGGATTAGTTCCAGCCGCCAAATTTTATGAACACACATCGCGTCAAAATTCACGATACCATCCTCACCATTTGGGTGCTTTTCGGCCCACCACTGTGTGTTTTACAAGGAGTTTTCTTCCTCTTACAGCATCTCTGTAGAATTGTTTACCACATGCGACTTTTCCGGACCGATATGACTTAAGAATGACCTTTAAGAAAAGAGCTTACTTCTTTCTAAAAAGCCTGCAATACACTTACAATTCCCCTGGTGTTGGAGTTGTTTATGGGCGGCGGTAGGGCACTTATCATCAGGTGAGCTGCATGCTCGTTTGCTCCCTATTATTTAAAAAATAAATAAAATAAAATAAAATGAAAATTATATACGTAAATAAAAACTGGATCGTGGTGAAAAATGATTGCTTTAGATCAATAAATCGTACAAAATCAGATAAAGTTGGAATCATTGCATAATCGTCTGAGGAAGAGCAAAGTACCTAATGTATCGTGAGATAAGAAGAAATAATACTGGAAATGAGAAGAAATAATATTGGAATAGAGAAAAGATACAACTTAAGATAAACGGTCATAGATAAGACACATATAAACCTCTTTGAATTATACTTTTCATATTACTGGCAATACACCTCGGCTCCGCACGAGTGATACCTGGATTATACGACAACCCAGGGTTCAACTATGCCTAAACGTTTTGTGGAAGAGCTAGCAATATGTTGACAAAATTTTACCGCAATCTGATTAACGGTAAGGCAGCGCATAACACACATAACATACACACACACACACACACACACACACACACACACACACACACACATACACATACACACACACACACACACACACACACACACACACACACACACAATTTTTATTATTTTTAAGCTTATATGCTATGCTCCTGGTTCAAACATTACTGGTAATTGAATCCTTTATTGTTAACTTATTAGTTCATAAAATTAGAAGAGGGTGCTGATTGCTGAAAAACAGGTATAAAATTTCTAGGTCAGCAACCATACTCGTAGACTTCACATATATAGTTTTCAATGGGGATTATCATATTATATAATTTTATGTATAATATTTAAAAATATACAGTTCCTAAACTATACCTTTATTATAAACACAGTGTTACATCTTAAACCAATATAAAGTAAAACTTAAGCAAGTGCTGCAATTCATTGTAAGTGTTGGGCTTATTATGTATTACACATTATTAATATATTAGCGGTGTAATGTAGCTTCAAGGGTGATCAAAGTAAATTAGATTGATCGCAGTGGTGATACTACTCTGAAAATATTTTAACATCTGCTCGCATATAAAAAGGTTCTGTATCAAAATAACAAGTTTTATATTAAAAACGTATTTGTGAAAATCTACTATTACCTCAGTACGATTGAAAAAAAACACATGTTAAAATAAATATTATGAAAATATTCATATTTATGCATAGGTAAAAAATTATTTACTAGCTACATATATTTATAATTTTCTATATAACAATGCAAATATAACCACTATAAAGCAATTTATGGGGAAAGCTTATGTTCAACAGTGGACTTTTTATAGGCTATAATGGTAACAGTAAGCTATGTAACGGGTCCAATTTTCCAAATTCCAAGCTTCGACATATATGTGATATAAATATTAAGTTATTTAGTATGCACGTTCTTAATTAAATTTCGTCGCGCATAATTAGAGAACAAAAAATATATCGATGGCTACAGCCGGCGAATTTTCATGACCGAAAACTATATAGATCCGACTTAAGACCAACCTTCGAGAGAAAAGCCTGCTATTCCTTTAAAAACGCTGGCAGTGCAACTGTTAATCCCCTGGTGTTCCATTTGTTAATGGGCAGCAGTAATAATTTACTATCGTCCGGAAAATTTGCTAATGGTAGTTGATTCCACAAAGAAGTTGTGCGAAGACTTTAGGACTTCATTGACTGCTGACTGACTGAGATTTTGATGCTCAATTACGAGATCAAATTAGAACCTGATTAATTTTTGTTAATATTGGTCTAGCTGTTCTTGTTATGAATAAAATAACTTAATAAATAATAATAATAGAAAAAAGTTAATTGTATTATGCTCTTTTTCTTTTAAAATTCCAGGTATCTTTTTTATTGCCAGTTTTTGACGGAAACTTGGAGTATGAACCTCCCAAGTTGCATCATTTTTTAAGATTTTTAAGGTATATAAATGAAACAGAAGACATTTATACCCCAAGCTATTTAACGTGATTCAATACTTTGTTTCTAAACCTTCAAACTTGAATTCTTAAACCAATAACAATGCACGCTTTGCCAATTCTCAATTGAATGACTTCTTACCAATTCGTCAAATATCGACAGTGAAAGACAAAATGGGCGGCCCATTTGTTTTTAGGTGCATGTACATCTTTCTGTTTTCGACGTAGCAATCCGATTATCTTAAAATGAAGAACAAAAGCGGTATAATATTAATGAGTCTATTATTAGGAAACTAATAATTATTTATTTATTATTATAGAATACTATAATACATACATAATAAAACGGGGGAGTGGTTGGAGCCCGTGTAGCCACTAACATGTCAATTCACACATAAATGTCAACACAATCAATCGTTTCCAATTTTAGAGTCAAGCGTCGCTGCATGCAAATTATTTAAAAAAATGGCAAGTTGTGCAATAATTACAGGTCGAAAGAATAGCAGAAAATGGAATTTAAATAAAGCAAACAAATTCTACAAACAGTAAGTCGAAACTGTTTACATTTTCGTGAATATTAGAAACAAAAATAAAGAAATATTTATGTGTCATATACTAGTAGCAGGTGAAGAACAAGGATTACAAAAAAATATGTTCAAAATATAGAGCCATGGTATTTTGCAGCGGCGTAGTATTTTGTGAGGGCGTAGAAGCATAAAAATGCCTTTATTATCCTCCATTCAAATTAGTATAAGCAAACAAGTATTACATTGTCAGTTATGAACACAATAGTTTAGACTCAGGAAATCTCGAACTCTATGTGCAATTTCATTGTTTATTTGAAGGGATATGTTAAACACTGAATCTCATTTAATTTTGCACTTATTTAATTTTATAGCCAAAGAGGTTTAGCTCTTTATGTATTTTTCTCTTTTAATGACATCTTTATTCTTTACCCCTATGAATTAAGACGAACTGCCTCACAGCCTGTAATTATACTGGCTCTATTGTCCTTGAAACCGAAACATAACAATAAGAACACTGTAAGAGCGTGGTACTAACACAGGGAGCCTATAGCAATAGCTATAATAAAAGTGATGGCAAAAAAAACATTTATATTAAGCTTTACTATTAATATATCTCGACGAATTGACGACCGAGATAGAAGAAAACACTGCAAGAATTTCCTCGAGTGGCAGCTAACGATCAATAGGGGTAAAAAGACTGGAAGAAAAGTTTTCAAGTGGTCACTTCAAAGCAAGCGACGCTTTTCTAGATGGAATGACGATCTAATGAAATATGCAGGAAGCTCATAAAAGTTGGCGGATGTTGGAACCATTCCTTGTGTTAACATATTATATGGAAGCATCCTTTCACCAGTGGACTAGTATAATAAGTTATAAGGATAAAGACGAAAATGACTTGTATGCTATGAAACTCAAACTATTTTTTATAAGGTAACTAAGTTTGTAATACTTACTTTTATTATATAACATTAAAATATTTATTTACCTAGAATAAGGTCATGCTTATTTATATCGTCTATAAAATTATGTGTTATATTATATCTCTTATTTTACTATTATTTTTAGTTTCTAAAGGAATATATTTTTAATGTACATTTTCCTGAATCATTCGCTGCTTTTCTGTATATCAAAGCAGATAAGCTTATAGCCCGTACATTTCACGTCTAAATCTGCATTTGGACATTATTCTCTGTTAATCGGATCAATTAAGATCCGCTATCGGGATTGGACTGGGCGATTTAATTACGTTTAACTTTAGGGGTGCATAAATGGACTAAAATGTACTAAATATTTATAGATTACATCACAATTATGTAATTATTTCAGGAGAACAATCGGTAAGCAGGGACGAGAAAAACACTTTAAATAAAAAAGTACACATCCATACACATTAAAAATTTTGTTTTATCGTAGATGCATTTTACGTAGTACTTAAATTAAATCCACACACAAACAAAATATTTTTAGGGTTGTAGGCCATACAAGCACTTGTTCAACTGCTGCGTCATCGTTCGCTAAATCGATGTTGCACTATACTTTTTAACTTTTTTGAGGGTCTTTAAATCTTCTGAATATATTTATTGAGCAAAAATAAAATCATTTTAACGTAAATTATAATGATATTGCCATGAATAAAAATGACACTAAATTACTAAACCTATATTTTTTAAATTTTATATCGAAACCGTGTAAAAGTTAAATCAAATGCAAAGGCTTATTACTTTTTAGGTCAAATTAAAAACGCAATCAAACAGTTCAAGCGCTCGTGCCCGTCTCGTTCAGTGCCCGCCGAAACATTTTCGAGGTTTGATGTACGTTGTTTGTCTTAGGATTCTAGAACAAACAACGTGCGGAGAATTTTAGAATTAATAAATTGTGTATGATTCTTTCGTTTATACTACAAAACGGCCTTAAGTACACAATAAGGTGGGTGGACCATGGAAAGCCATGCTACTTCGAAGGCCAATTATTAAAATGTCGTAATTATTGCCATGTGATGACAAATTCCTTCTACTTACATAAACACCCAGTGAACTGAAAATCACAGACGCGTGGGCGAATCGCTCGCGCTACTATTTTGGCAGTACGGTCCCTCGCTTCATTGATTTCGGGAACCGACGACGTTAAAATAAGGTGGGTGTACCATGGAAGGCACTCTAACAATTAAACAGCTATTATTCATTTATTTACTGGAGAAATGAAACTAACAAATATTTAAGTTATACTTTGTTTCAATACATACCATATAAACCACTTCTTTTTATTGTAGATTTAGTCGCTATTTATTAAATTTTAGTGTTAAATGACTGATTTATTGTAATGGCCTTCTAAGAAGCCTTGTTCCTAGCAAGGCCATTTGGAAGAGTTCAACGAAACTTAAGTTCAATCAATATTGATTAAATCTGCAATTTAAAAAACTAGTTTATATGTTACGTAATAAAACAAAGTATTACTTAAATATTTGTTAGTTTCATTTATCCAGTAAATAAATTAATAATAACTGTTTATTTGTTAGAATGGCCTTTCATGGTACACCCACCTTATTATGTATTCCAGTCAAAACCTTACATATTTGATCAAACCGTTTAATGTCGATTTCAAGACACGTTTAACAAAACTGGATTAATCGTAACGCTCAACAAAGGCATCATAATTGATATTTTATTAATAATAGTCTGATAATCATGCGGAAGTGGAACAAATGCTGTACACAATCTACATTTTACATTCATATCAAACACGCAAATATTTTTGAAGTTAGTTCAAGTAAATTGGCGTGTTTGATTTAAATTATTTTTATATATCCAAAATTGCAACGATCACAAGCTCTAAGTTTCTTTTGTCCGGACGTAAAATGATCTAAAAATTTGCCCGGACGTAGAATGATAGATCATTTTATAACTAGTACCTCGCCAGATACTGACTACGTTTATCATTTTCTTCACTTGTTGATAAAATATTAATAAAAAAATAAAATATTAATAAAATAAGTATAACAAATATATAATCTTAAAAAACATGCGCATAAATTTCAAATTTAGCGCAGTAAAAATAATAATAACATTAATAAATGAGTCATAACATCTAACAACTCTATTTGTTGTGTATTGACGGCAACATACCAGTTCATCATCATCAATATACAGTAAGAATAATTCTGCGGCGTAGTCACAAGGTGGAATAACTTGAAACTAGTTTTGTATGAGGTGCAGTAATATTCTAACTGATGGAAGAGGACTAATAGCTTTGAAATAATGCTTGCCAACATAAAGATTGAAAGCCATTGTTCATAGAAACTGAGTATTAGCGAGGCCAACATCATGAAATCTCTGACAAAAGCGAGAGAAGTATAAAGCCTAAACTTTGATAGAATTTTAATGCGGTTCATATTTTACCCTACGAAAACCATTGGTTACATTTGCAATTTGGCGGTGTAATAAATGCGAGCAATTCTCAGGAGTTAACCGATACGGAGGACGTGTAGTGTGGAGACATTTGAGCGATAGTGCTTCGAGCGTTGTAAGTAAAAGATCGAAAAATATCTTTTATGACGTTCCACCCGTATTCAGTTTATTAGTAGACCATTGGTACAATTTATAGAAAGACAACTAGTATTTGTGCGAATAGGGTTAGAATTGAGAGCTCGATTCATTCAGATAAAAACGTAACGTAACGAACATTCAGATAACGCTTAATCTTTAGCGGAAAATCAACTTTTGATTATAAAAATAAATGTGACAAACGAGCATACAGTATTCCTTATGCTAAGGAAATACTGTGGCCAATAGGTTTACATCCATCCCCGATTAAATATCAAAACGCAGATGCGTTGTCCCTGAGGCCTAAGATCCTCACTTTTAATATATTTTTATAGAATAGAGTTGAAAATGGAGCACATAGTCCACCTGATGGTAAGTGAGTACTGTACCCCATAGAACATTTATCCTCGATTCCTAATCAATACGCAGATTCGTTGTCAGCCCTAAGCAATAAGATAGAATGCCTCGTATCCAGTAAAAAGAGTTTCCGGTTCTGCAGCATTGCTCCACCACGTATTAAACTTATACCCTGTACATAACTATAAAACGAATAAACATAGGCTCTAAGCCTAGTGTTTCACAAGTTATCATCATCAAACTTGGGCTTTGTTATTTCTAAATATCGTAATTTGATAGACACTCACTGAAGTCTCGTTTGGTAATCTATCGGCGTGTGTATGGCTTAAAAATAATTAGTCCGAGTCTGAATGTATGATCTTCACAAAACAAGAAAAATGCTGATTAATCACATACTCGACAGTTATGATAATTATCGTGAAGAAAACCGTTGCACGTTTCAGAAATAAAATACTTCGAAAACATGTGAAGTCTGCCAACGCTTAATATTCCGTATCTCTCTCAAAAATAGAATCTCTGTGCAGCCACTTGATGTACACATACTGTAACATTATCGTCTTCCGGACCGAATTTAGGTCACGGCGGTCAGTCTCAACAAAAAAAATTCTGCCATTTTCTCAGTACAGGATTAAAGAGCACAATTGTGTGCGCAAACACAAGTACACTCTCTACTCCCTCACTCTCATAATCCAATTGGATGGCCATCCGCTACGACCGACCAGAGAACATCTTGATAGAAAAGCTAATTTTGGCCCGACCCGAAATTTAGCACTAGGAACGTATGATTAGGCGTCGCGTTTACGACTAGACCAACGAAGTACATTATGGTGTACACATCTCTATACACATCATTGTATAGCATACAAGAAATCACAAAACATTGTTAGAAATTTCAAACAAATGAACAGAAAATTCTGAGAAAGTGAACTATTACTTTCATACAAATTGAGCTGTTGAATTAATGAATGATTCTGCCACAACTTCTTGCAACTTGTTACTTGGAGCTATAAATAACGTGGCGAATGCTTTTCACCATTTTTCTTCTTTCCGTAACTTTTTATTGCTTTCAATTTTGCCGAAAATCTTGATTCTCAAGGATACTTTTTCTTCAGGAAATTTTAAGCCTATATTTAATTACAACAACAATCAACGTTTTCGTATAAATTATTACTTTTAATTTCAACATAAATCGTGTAATACAGCATTACACTACACTAAACGTTGCTCGCATACTGTAAAATTTACAGCGAGTGTTTTCCCTGAGCTATCACGGCTCTTGAAAACATGTGATTTTTTTGAATGGCGAAGCCGGCGTATTGCACCGTAACCTCTACAAAATGAGAAAATGCCCAACAGTGTGATGTATTTAGGCAAAAACCTTACGTGTACAATAAATATACTAGTAACACATTGTAAATGTAAACGCGTAGGCAAATTTAAAGAAATTTCTGTCTCAGAGAGAAAGTAATTTTATACAATATAAACAAAATGAATCTTAAAGTAAAAATAGAGGATAGAGGGCGCGACACGTTACGCATTAGCTCCACGGAAAAATATTCAAATAATTAGTATTTCTTCAAAATTCTTTATCATAGCATTAAAAATTATAAAGACAGACAAAATTATCAGTGAATATTTATATTAGTATTTTATTCATAAAAAAGGAAATAAAAAACGAAATTCAGTATAGTGGTGTGTGAAACTCAATGAAAAAGTGCTGTTTACATGTGAACTGTGAACAAGAAAGTTAATAAAAACAACCGCAAAAAATTTACAGGTGTGAACTTTTTAAAATGAGCAACCAATATTTAAATAGAATCGGTTTCTTGAAGTGAAATTAGTGTACACAAATTCTAATAATCAACAAAAATAATGAAGGTACTTTGCCAGCTAATAAACGGACTTTCTTTTCTTCTTTAGTTTTGTGTATCACATACAAACAACTACTTGCTTACTTTCGCCACTGTAAGTGAATCGCTTACAGCGTTGTGGCCGGTAACGGACTGCACATTGTACATTCTTGTAGCTGCGAGCTCAAACCCAGGGGACGCCTGTTGAATTTGTCTTTTTCGTTTTTTCGTTTCGTTTGAGGAATTCTTTAAAATGGCGACCACATGCGCTGGTTGTTTACAAAAACTTCCGAAGAGAGAATATTTAACCAGCTCGCTTTGTAAATCAAGCTATGATTTAGATTGCGCAAATGTTCCTATTGTGCGATAAAATAATACGATGAGCGCTGAACATAAACAAAATTGGAAATGCCAGACTTGTCGTTATAAAATGCCCAAAACTGGAAATACAAACACACCAGTTCGCACCCAAAATAGCCTTCAACCACAACAATCACCAACAACTGAGGTTAATGTGACGATGAGAAGGAAGCAAACAACAAGCTCGTATGATACAACCATGGTCTACGATGATGATGAAAGTATTTTGGGGAATACGTGTACGGAAAACAACTTGAAACATAACAACTGTCAAACTGACTCACTACTGCTTACCCAAATAGAAGAACTTTTAGAAAAAAAACTGGAAAACAAGAAGTACAAGAAATTTCAACTACAGTAACAAATGAAATATCACTACATATAAATACTATATCTACAGAACAAAATACTATGAAAACAGAAATAAATGAACTAAACACACAAATAAAAGATCTCCAGAATGAAACAAATAGATTGCAGTTAGAAATTAACGGATTACAGCGAACAATGCCACTACAAACAAAACAGCAGGCAGAGTGGTTGTGCAATTTCAAAAATAATAGGAAGTTTGTTCTATACGGATTGGATGAAAACTACTGGGAGAATGAACACGAACTGCATAACCGTGTGACTTACATATTTCAGAATTTATTAAATATTAATTTGGAAGAGTATAAATAGACTTGGAAAGAAGGGAAATAGAAGACCGCTTGTTATCGAACTAATAAGCAAAAAAATGGTTAATTATATCCTTGATAACAAATAACATTTTAGAAATACAGGACTTGCCATCACTGAACACCTGGATGAAAGTTCATGCTAGATAATATAATATAATATAATAGACGTTCGAAAAACATAAATAAAAAAAATTATAACTTTCGTGAGCAGGACAGCACCTACTTTTAACATTATTTTTCAAAAATTGCAAAGCTTATATAATAAGAGAGATTTATTAGAATCGTTCCTGGATGATCACAAAAATGAATACCAAGCAATTTGTATCTCCGAAACCTGGCTTACAAAAAATAAGGCCTCACACGTGCAACTTAGCGATTACCACTTGGCTGCAGCGTTCCACAGAGAAAAATATATCGGCGGCGGTGTGCATATTACTAAAAAACAACATCGAATACGTTGAACGAACGGATATCATGTACATTATATCCGTATTACACTATTGAATATATTATTGAAGTTTGTGCTGTTGAACTTTCGGCATTGGATATATTGTTAATTACATTATATTGGAACAGTAGAGAGACAGACATATTTTATAGTCAATTAAATCGAATTCTTCAATATATCATAAAAAAATATAAAGATAAAAAATTATTATTGGTGGCGATTTTAATGTGAATACATTAGTAAAATCAAAACAATCATCAGAACTCCTAAATACCATGCTAGAGTCAAATTTAAGCAACTTATAAAAGAACCCACACCCCGGAAAAATGTATAGATTTGATATTTACAAATTTCAGTCAAAAAAACATAAGTGCTACGGTATTAGAGTTAGGCTTTTCAGACCACAAATGTGCAACGCTACAATTAAAAAAAATGTTTCATCA
Organism: Parnassius smintheus behrii; assembly: GCA_036936625.1. NCBI lineage: Eukaryota > Metazoa > Arthropoda > Insecta > Lepidoptera > Papilionidae > Parnassius > Parnassius smintheus. The sequence goes on along the minus strand of JAUPFT010000015.1, from coordinate 11,466,103 downwards.
GAACAAAATAGCAATCCTTATTTTTATATATGTAAAAGAATATGCAATGAAAATAATATAAATAAATTCAAACAATATTTACAAAATACAAATGGCAAAAGTTCATTTCTAATAATAAAACTGTCGACGGAAATTACAATTCACTAAATAAAATTTTACACGATGCACTAGAATATTGTATCCCATATAAACGGTTAAAAATTTATAATATATAACGATATAAATCATGGCTAATATACGGTATTAAAAAATCTTGTAAACATAAAAGATTACTAAAAATTCATGTTATGTATTCGAAAAATAAAATTATACAAAATTATTACAAACAATAAGAAAAATATTTAAAAAAGATTATAATAAAATCAAAACAATTACAATCAATTAAAAGAATGAATAAAGCAACTAACAAAATTAAATGTATGTGGCAATAATAAATAAAAAAACAAAGCATGTTAAGGTAAAAAAATATAATGAAAATATTAAATTGTATTATATCAACAATGAACCAATATCTGACCCGCATGAGGTTTCTAATGTTTTTAACGAACTATTCGCGTCAGTCGGGAGCGGCGCGGCAGGTAGTGCGCTCGCGCCACGCGGCCGCCCGGTTATGCGCCCCTCTCTGCACTCAATGTTCTTAACCCCAGTGGATGAACGAGAGGTAATGTCATTGGTGCGACAACTAAAATTAAAATCTAGCTTCGGTGTTGATGAGCTGCCGTCCACTCTTATTAAAAAATGTGCCGAAGAAATAGTTCTGTCGTTAACTTTAATTATAAATCAATCCTTTTCTGAAGGAGTATTTCCTGACCTACTAAAAATTGCTATTATAAAGCCAATACATAAAGAGACAAAAAAACGGACCCCGATAACTACCGACCCATTGCACTCTTACCCGTAATTTCAAAAATTTTTGAAAGAGCTATGTTCAAACGATTATACTCATTTTGTGAAACGTACAATATTTTCGACGACGCCCAAAATGGTTTTAGAAAATACCGCTCGACAACCCTAGCCGCATTTAAATATTTTAATGAAGTCTTGAACATATTAAATGATCAAAAATACGCAATAGGAATTTTATTTGACATGACAAAAGCATATTAAAAAATTAAATATGACATTCTCTTAAATAAACTTTATGACATTGGTATCCGTGGTGTAGCTCATAAGTGGTTTGCTTCCTTTCTCAGCAATCGTTCACAGTACGTCGAAATAGAAAATGTAGATCACGATTCAAAAACCATAACATATGTCAGGTCGAGGGCCCAGCCGGTGCGGTACTCTATCCCTCAGGGGTCCGTACTCGGATGTGTCCTCTTCCTTATTTACATCAATGACCTCCCCAAGATTATTGATGAGTTTTGTGTGATGTTCGCCGACGATTTTTCCGTTGTGTTCCCTTATATCAATGGTACCAAACTTAATGAAAGAATTGACATAATTATAAATAAAGTAAAACAATGGCTAAGCGATCATAATTTAGAAGTCAATTTCAAAAAAAAACTAAACTAATACAATTCAGACCACGACAAAAACATGAACTAGAGATAAATTATACATATAATCAAACAAAATTAGAATGTGTTCAAAATTTTTCGTTGCTGGGTATAAATAAAGATTCGAATGTTAATTTTAGATCACATATTCAAAAAAATAAGTTAAAATTATCACAATTTATATATGCTTTAAGAGAATTAAAAAAATCTACAAATTTAAAAACGGCAGTGACAGCCTATCACGCCTACGCTCAAGCGTGGCTAAACTACGGCATTATACTATAGGGCAGCAGTGTAGACTCACACGAACTTTTTATTTTACAAAAAAAAATGTATACGCGTACTTGTAAATATCAAGCAAAGAGAAAGTTGCAAACCTCACTTTCAAAGTCTCAAAATTCTAACATTACCGTGCCTATATATATTAGAAATATGTAAATTTGTAAAAAGACACCCAAGTTTTTACACCAAAATCATAGACGCGCCCCGACACAACGTACCTCGCTATAAGAATAACCTTTTGCAACCAAAATCTAAATTAAAATTACACAGTACAGGTCCTTACTCGATGTCAATAAAAATTTATAATAAATTGCCGGAATGCATAAAAGCCGAAACAAATATTAACAAATTCATAAGATCTTTAAAAGAGATACTTATTAAAAAAAAAGTTATTACTCAATTAATGAATAGATTGAGGAAAAGAATTTTTAAGTGTCTGCCCCTCTCCTGTTCATTGCTATGCCTTTCGAGGTGCACGTGATTGTTAGAACTTGCATGTTTTGTTTAGTATCATGTAACGCAATTTGTGAATAAATAAATAAATAAATAAGTTATTAATGCACCTGACTTGACTCTCTCGCTATACATACTAAAATATGTAGGCTTAATTTGTGAAGATTTTTTAATAAGAGTTTAAGAAGTTAGGAAATTATTCAACTGATCTTTAAATAAAAGACATGGTTATGAGTACCCTCACACCTGTCACACAAAAGGGCAGATAGAGTCTACGGACTTTTATTTGACACGTTTTTGATACGCCTCTCACGCTTCTTTTATATTATATGCTTGTTAGCGTAGAGTACTCTTAATTTAGCCTATTTATTTATTTAAAAAAAAACAAGTGGTAAAATTTAAAAAAAATTTCAATTGACTTCAACATAATATATAATATGAGAATATTATCAATGTAGTCGAATTTAATTAAATACGAATTTTGATTTCTTATATTTACGCGAACACTATACATTGATTAAAACTACTTTTACGGATTTTATCGCGTTTTATTTATATTATTTTAAATATAAGCTTTGTACCACAGACAATAATTAAAAAGCTGTAGGTACTCCGGGTTAACTTTGATTTCGGGACGTCAGCCACCTCAGTCCCCAGTGATCATGGGTGCTGGAAAGCACCCGAAACGTTGGGTATTAAAAATAATATAAATAAAACGCGATAAAATCCGTAAAAGTAGTTTTAATCAATAAATACGCATTAATAAGGATAACTCAAAAACTACTTATTACGATTTGCTACGACTAGCTTTCAAATAAAAAAGAGTCATTAAAATCCGTTTACTTAGAAAAAAGTTCTGAGGTAACAAACATAAAAAATAAAGTCGATTGGAGAATCTCCTCTTTTTTGAAGTCGGTTCATAAGAAATTTGCACAAAGTTAAACAGTTTTATATTTTATATATAATATAACAAGCACATAGATTAAAATTAATTTTTAATTTTTATTATGAGCAATTACAAAAATAAATATCTTTTAAAAATAAAGCGGACTTCTTAAATGGAAAGCAGACAACTGTCTTATATTCTAACAAAATATTTTAATTAAAATAATCATTTTTGTAATATATTCTTCCTTCTTTAATATTTTTCATTCCTTCTTTAATGTTTCCTTATTAAAAAAAACGGTTGCAGTACGCTGCAGTAAGCCTAGGTGCATCATGTCTAATCAGTGTTGTAATTTAGTAATTAATGAAGTGCTATATTCAGTGTAAAAGTAATGTGATAAATTGAAGTATGTAAGACTAATAAAAATATGTGAGAGTAATTTTTCGGACGGGGATATTAAATCGGTAAAAGATACATTGTCTGGGGCTGTTAATTTTAGTACTTCTAGAAAAAGAGGCGATGGAAGAAGCAGGCGATTTATACAGGATATTATAAAAATATTTAACGAAAATGATCCGAACACTCTCCCAAGTTTTGTTGCGAAGGATTTGAATCATGTTGATGTATCTTCGTTGCTAAAAGATATATTGATACTAAAACAAGACGTGCATACAATTCAATGTTCATATTATGTAAAATAAACGGAATTAAATGATATAATCTCAAGTTTATTAAACAAAAGGCAAGCTAGTGACGAAAAGTGCCATACGAATAATTGTGAATCAAAAATTCAATCTCAGAAATATTTCAACGATGTATGTTTATTTATCAATATAGATGGTAGTGGTAAAAACATTCCAGCTGAGATAACTAACAACATATTATACTAATAATAATAATAAACTGGGACTAGAGCAAACGAGGAGTACATTGGAAGAGGCGATTGTGAAAACGCGCAGTACGCCTCTCGAAAATCGACCGCGACTTCCCCGCTTAGCCCTAAGCAAGCGGAATCGGGCTATCGTGAGGGCTCTGAACCTAATTCTGGTTACCTATTTGGAAGCCAGCCGGGACCTTTGCGAGACGGACTCAATTCTTTTTGGCGCCGCACTGGCAGTCTGCCGTATTATAGGCGCCAAACTTTCCACGGCTGCACGCGCTACTGGACAAAGTAGTGCTATCCCAGCCTGGAGAATAAAAATTGAAGAACGTATCGCAAAGGTTAGAGCCCTCATCGGCAGACTGATATACTTCAGGTCAGGCAATACCAGGCCAAGGATTGTGCGCACCGTCAGGATGGCGTTTGCTGGGACAAATTAACATTATAACAGCCGGATATAATGCAAAAACTGACGGAGCGCATAGACGACCTGAAGCAAAGAATCGCTGCTTGGGGAAAGCGGATTCGGCGATATACCGAGAGGTCGACACGATTTAACCAGAATCGTCTCTTCCAGAGTGATCAGAAGAGGCTCTATAAATCATTGGAGCGACCAATAGTAAGTGGAACGGGCCCAGCACCAAATCAGGCCGATACGGTCGCATTCTGGCGCAGCCTGTGGTCAGAGCCCGTAAACCACAACGAGGGCCCTTGGACGGAAGTTGTGGCGAGTTAGTGTGCGGGTATTACGCCCATGGAGCCCGTCATCATAACGCCGTATGACGTTGCTGAGGCGGTCCGTAGGGCCCCGAACTGGAAAAGTCCGGGCCGGGGCCTGACGGGCTTCATCACCACTGGCTGAAGGGGTTCATGGTGTGTCACGCTGTGCTCGCCCGACAGTTTCAAGAGGCTCTCAACCGGAAGTCGCTCCCAAGCCTCTTCACTACTGGGATCAATGATTTGGTTCCTAAAGATCAGAGTGCCACAGACCCGAGCAAATACCGCCCCATCACGTGTCTACCAACCATATACAAGACACTAACATCCTTTTTGAGCACGAGAATCGCTCGTCACCTGGACTCAAATCAGGTGATGTCGCGCGCTCAAAATGGATGTCGGGGTGGCGGTCGTGCAACCAAGGAACCACTCCTCATTGACGCCGTCATTGGCAAAGTGGTGAAACGCAACCGTCGGAACTTCTCCGCCACCTGGATAGATTACAGAAAGGCATTTGACTCGGTGCCCCATACATGGCTAAAGAGGGTCCTCGAGCTGTAAAAGATTGACTGTACAGTTCAAGACTTCCTCAAGCAGTGTATGGGGCAGTGAAGTACGATCCTCTGTCATCTAGGCGAGCGGATGACGGCTGCGGAAAGCCGCATAAGGATAAGAAGGGGTATATTCCAGGGCGACTGTCTGAGTCCAATCTGGTTCTGCCTCTCTTTGAACCCTCTCAGTACTTTACTGGAGGGCTTGGGGAGGGGATTTCAGCTTCGGAAAGGAGGTACAAAAGTTACCCACTTTTTCTATATGGATGACCTCAAATTATTCGCTTCCAGTCGCTCCCATCTTATGGAATTGCTAAACATCATTTGTGAATTTAGCAGTTCTATTAGAATGGAGCTGGGGACGGATAAATGTGCGGTACTCCATGTTGAAAGGGGAAGGGTTGCTAACTCTAAGGGCTTAGACTTATCTATGCCCGTCAACTTAAGAACCCTTTCCGAGGTTGAAACATACCGATACCTGGGTATGTCACAGAACATCGGTATCAATGAAGCTGGTATGAAACAGTCAGTTTGCGACGTGTTTTATGCACGCTTGACCAAAGTGCTTAACAGCCTTTTGTCCAGTGTGAATAAGACATGCATATAACGGTTGGATCATGCCTATCCTCATGTTTACCTTTGGCTTACTCAGGTGGAGTCAGACTGAACTTTACGCCCTGGATAGAAAAGTCCGAACTGCAATGACGTCCCATAGGATGCATCATCCGAGATCGTCGTTAATGAGGCTGAACTTGCCGCGAAAGCATGGTGGGCGTGGCTTCCTGAGCGCGCTCACCATGCATAATCGCAAAGTGTGCAGCCTCCGTCATTACTTCCTGACGAGATCGGATGATCCATTCTATATTGACGTCATTTCTAGTGATAAAGGACTTACCTCTCTATCCTTAGCCAATGAGCAATAGCAAGACCCGGCAGTACAGAGCATTTCCGACCGGGAGACCGTATGGAAGGAGAAGGAGCTCCACGGGAGGTACTACAGGGCTCTACATGAGCCTCGCGTAGATACAGCCGCCTCCCTTAACTGGCTACGTATCGGTGACCTCTTCGGGGAAACCGAGGGTTTTGTCTGTGCAATACAGGATCAGGTTATTAAGACCAACTACTATCGGAGATACATTCTAAAGGATGGCACTGTTGACGTCTGTCGAGCTTGTCTTCATCCCGGGGAGTCACTTAGGCATGTCATCTCCGGTTTTTCGGTGCTTTCTAACTCTGAGTACTTGCACAGGCACAACTTAGTAGCCAGAATTCTACACCAGGAGCTCGCTCTGAAATACCGTCTCGTGGACCGAAAATTGCCGTATTACAAGTACTTGCCGGAAGCCGTGCTCGAAAATGACCGCGCCAGGCTCTACTGGAGTCAGGCCATCATCACAGACAGAACTATTCTTGCGAATAAGCCTGATATTGTGCTGATGGACCAGGCACAGTCAAGGATATTTTTGTTCGACATTACCATTCCGTATGACGAGAACCTCGTGAAAGCCGAAACAGATAAACGAACAAAATATCTGGACCTGGCTCATGAGGTGACCGACATGTGGGGTGGTATGCTGACCGAAATTATTCCTGTAGTCGTCTCTGTGAATGGGCTAATCCCAGTCAGCCTCTTAGTCAGCCTCAGAGGCGACTGGGACTCCGTGACGGACCGCTCCGGGCTCAAATGCAGAAGGCGGTGTTCCTCGATACCGCCCGCATCGTCCGCCGGTTTTTTTCCCTTTCCCCCTAACCCTAGGCCGTTTGGTCTCCCCTGCCGAGGGCTCCTATTTGGTTGGATCTTATTTATTTATGTAATTTTTGTATTTATTTTATTTTATTGATATTTATGTATATTTATCTTTTCATTTTAATTTATAATTATATATTTATAGAACCCAACCAGGTGACAAAATTATATAGATACCCCAATAATAATAAAAATAATAATAATTTCTTTAATGATTTCTTATATTTACGCGAACACTACACATTGAAATAATACTATTTTTACGGAATTTATCGCGTATATTTAACTTTTTAAATACCCGACATTTCGAACTCTTTACAGCATTCATGGTCACGGGCTGGACTGAGCGTCGACGCTCCGGAAAGTCTGCAGCCTGTGAACAAGTACAGGATCGCCCCCGTCGCTACATCAGATTTGATAGACCGCAAATCCTCGCTAAAGAACACCGATTCCTTCCAAGGATGGTTCGCGAGGCTATAGAAATCAAAAAACATCCTAATTTCAATAGAAAAGATGGATGGGTGCTACCATCTGCTTGGGATCCTATACTAAATAAAATTAAATCCCAACCCAAGCATACAACTGCAAGACTTCAAGATACCATAAGTTCATACTGTATAGATCGGAACAAAAGTTAAATTTTAATCTATGGTAACCGCGGTTAACTATGACAGATAAACGTTGAACATTTCAGTCCCGCCCGTGACCATGAGTGCAGTAAAGCGTTCGAAACGTCGGGTATTTAAAAAGTTAAATATACGTGATAAATTCCGTAAAAACTAGTATTATTTCAATAATTTCTTTATTCAGGAAAAATTTCAACAATATATATTTTTGCATCTGCGCCTGAACTAAGCAATAAGCTTGTTTCGAAGGAACAGTGCTCTTTCTTATGGGGCAATTTAACAGAAATATTTCTGATTAAGAAACTTACGTGAACATATTATACGAAACAATATTATTTAAAGTATGAAAATTAAACCTACATACATAACTAAAGTGTTAGTGTGTGTATGTGTGTGTGTGTGTGTGTGTGTGTGTGTGTGTGTGTGTGTGTGTGTGTGTGTGTGTATGTGTTTGTGTGTGTGTGTGTGTGTGTGTGTGTGTTTGTGTGTGTGTGTGTGTGTGTGTGTGTGTGTGTGTGTGTGTGTGTGTGTGTGTGTGTACGTGTGTGCGTGCGTGCGTGCGTGTGTGTGTGTTTGTGTGTGTGTGTGTGTGTGTGAGTGTGTGCGCGTGCGTGTGTGTGTGTGTGTGTGTGTGTTTGCGCGCGCGCGCGCGTGTGTGTGTGTGTGTGTGTGTGTTGTCGGTTCTTCGAGCTATATGTCCGGTCTTTTGCCACTTCAGCTTACTAATCCGTTGGGTTATGTCGGTCACTCTGATTCTACTGGGTATCCTCATTTCTAAGTGTATCATGCATTGATAATAATTAATAATTAGTTTCTATATAAGGAGACGTCAAAAAATAATCTTAAAAGATATATACTAAACAATAAAATTACATTAATATGCATACATACATACATAACACTCACGCCTGTCACCCAGAGGGGTAGGCAGAGACTACGGACTTCCATTTGGCACGATCCTGACACACCTCTTTCGCCTCCTTCACATCCATATATCTACGCATACATGCTCGTCGGTTAAGGGTACTTCTAACGTGGCCCATTTTCAAAATATCGCCAATTTGGTCGATAAAATTTTTCCTAGGGCGTCCCTTCCCGACTCGGCCGTTCACATCTGCCATATAAATTTGCTTTGTCACTCTTTCCTCATTCATTCTTTCCACATGACGAAACCACCGAAGCATTCCTTTCTTAATCCTGGTCACAACATCATCTTGCATACCACATTTATCCCTTATCACGCAATTTCTCACCCTGTCATTCAGATTCAACCCTAGCATATTCCTTAAAGACCGCATTTCTACAGCATTTATTCTACTTTCGTGCTTCTTCTGCCACACCCAGCTTTCACTACCATACATTAAAGTAGGGACTAACACAGAATTATGAATCACCATACGTGCCTGTTTTGACACATTCTGCTTCTCCATAATAGAGTGTAGTGCCCCATTCACTCTATTCCCTGCATTTACTCGTCGTTCTATATCCTTATCATATCTACCATCCCTGCTAAATACACATCCCAAATACACAAACTCATCCACTTGCTCAATTAACTCTCTTTCTATTCTTATTTCACATACCGTTTTGCTTTCTTCTCTTTCAAAAACCATCACTTTCGTCTTACATGTGTTCACTTTCATACCCCTTTCTTTTAATTCCCAGTTCATTAATGTAACCATCATTTGCAATTCAGACGCCGATGACGCAAATATGACTTGATCATCGGCATACAAAAGGCATTTGACGGTTAACTCGCCCATTCTTAAACCACATTCTTCATCTTTCAAAGTTTGCAAACACCGGTCCATAAATAGGTTGAACAGCCAAGGGGAAGCCACACAGACCTGTCTGACACCTTTTTGGATGCCAAACCAGTCCGAGTAGACCCCATTGATCCTGACACAAGCACTAGAGTCCCTATAAAGAGACTGGAGACGCCAGTAACTTAAGGTATCTTCGATAAAGATTTAGTGGACTGTAATTTTGGTGCATACGGCAAAGGGGAAAATAAATAGGTGGGATAGCACGCACTGACCTGATGAGGGCTGCCGCGCCTTCCTCCTGGAGTGTCTGCTATGCAGCCAGCTCGCCACGTGGTTCGGCGCACACGCACTCTCGGAACAGTCTCATGAAGTCCCACACTCTCCACCTTTGCCCTTACGGCGTCTCACACTTTTATGAGTTACAAAGACACAATGTCTGATGCGGTGAATATTAAACATAAACAGGAGAACTCAATGTTCGCCCTGCGCGGTTTGCGGTTAATATATATAAGACGCGACGGGTGGCCGTGCGCTGCGGATGGCGTAATATCACTTAGTATACTGACGCGCGCCGAGATCCTCTTTTTCACCTAGGCGGCAGCGCGTGCGGTAGGAAAGGGAAGGAAGGAAGGAAACAAAAAATATGCACTAGTCATGTTGATAAAGTAGATATAACTTAGGACGAACTCAATGCGATATGTAATGTAATGTTGATAAAGTAGATTGTTAACTGGCGTTACCATTTCCTCCCGCCCTTAAAGGGTCACCTTTAAAAGACAACCGTAATATAAAAAGTAAAAGGAAAACAAATAAATAAGCGGTATATAAAGTGAGAGCATGCGCTCAATGCGCATGTTTCATCTACTAACCTTACTGGGTAAGCGAGAAAATTTATACATAAATATAATATTGCGGTTTAATACTTTTTTAATATATATAAATATAAACTTAATTCCTAATTTAGATAAATAATTATAATCAAAATAATCGTGATTTATTGTCTTGGGAGAGGGCAAATACGAGCAACAGGACGGAGATATGTTCCCTTAGTAGTTCTCACGGTCACTACTCGAACTACGCCATCCTTCGAAGGATGAACAGACTCGACAATCGCTAATGGCCAAGCAAGGGGCGGTTCATTATCATTTATCACAATTACAACCATGCCTGGTACGATAGCCGTAGACGGGGTGTTCCACTTCTGACGAACTTGTAATCCGTGAAGGTATTCCGTCCTCCACCGGTCCCAAAACGACTGAACTAATTTATCCAGTAAAGAATGCCTGTGTAACAGACTGGTAGAGTCAGATTTGACTTTGGGTGCAGGTAATGACAATAAAGGTGCGGTATTCAAAAAATGACTCGGAGTAAGAGCTGAAGGCTCTGCAGGATCAGAACTCAATACTGTCAAGGGCCGCGAGTTTAGCAAGCACTCAATTTGCGCAAGAACAGTATTAAGCTCTTCGTATGAAAGTAACTGATGTCCGATAACTCGGAACAGATGCGTTTTTACGACTTTGATCATACTCTCCCAGGCGCCTCCAAAATGAGGAGAGTTGGGACAGATGAACTTCCATGTTATACGATTCTCAGCACACTCTTGCTCAAGCTTTGGGCGGTATTCAACGTTTAGAAATTTATAGAGATCGCGAAGATACGAAGCGGCACCTTTAAAATTCGTTTCATTATCCGAATATAAAAACTGAATCGGCCCTCGTCTAGAGAGGAAACGTTTAAGCGCAGCGAGGAAACTAGAACTACTAAGATCTGTAGCGATTTCTATATGTACAGCTCGAGTCGTGAGGCATGTGAAAACACATAAGTACGCCTTCTCGCTGCGTACACCACGACGACGTACAGGAGTGTATGCGATAGGACCGGCATAATCGCAGCCCGTGTGTGTAAATGCCTTAATAGCTTGTCTTACACGACTATGGGGAAGATCAGCCATCAAAGGGTAAGTTGGACGGGGTCTAAGCCGGAAACATATATTACACTTGTAGACTCTGCTTCTCACAGTGCGGCGTGCGGAAAGTATCCAAAATTTTTGACGGAGCAATGACAATAACAATTCAGGCCCAGCGTGTAAATTTTTAATATGATAATAGTCAATGATCATGTTCACTACATGATCACTGCGCGGCAGTATAATTGGATGTTTTTGCGTGTAATCTAATGCGGAGTTCGAAAGACGACCACCAATGCGGATTAAACCATTCTCAATAAAAGGCCTTAAACGATTGAAAGCGGGCGAGCAAGGTTTGTTACCTTCAATATTTAAATATTCCACTGCAAAATGCTGTTTTTGCAGGGCGCGGAGGATTATAACCTCAGAAAAACTGAGATCATCAGCAGTCACTATAGTAGTGTTGCGGCGGGGCAATAATTTAGCAATCTTACACACGTACGCAATTATACGTAGAAGTTTACTCCAAGAAGAGATGCGGAGTGCGAGCTCATAAATCGCAGAATTACAGACGGATGTGCACACAGTGTGCGACAAAATCTTCTTCTCGGGCATATTTGCAATAACCTCATTGTCTAAAGTACGAAGAGGCCATTGAGATGGATCTAACGAAGTCCACTGAGGCCCATGGAGCCACAGGGGGTTTGAAACTAATTTATTTGGCGTAACGCCACGTGAAAGTATGTCAGCGGGATTCTCAGTACCTGCGACATGATAAAAGTTATCAGCGCGAATATTGTCGGTAATCTGAACAACGCGGTTTGCAACAAAGGTCTGCCACTTGTGTGGCGAACTCTTTATCCAGTACAGAGCTACTTTTGAATCTACAAAGGCATAGACTGATATTGCAAGGTCAAGACAATAATTGTCGAGTACTCTGCGAAGCAATTTTGAGAGTAAAACCGCTCCACAAAGCTCAAGGCGTGCAATAGATAGTGGTTTCGTCGGTGCGACTTTAGTCTTTGCACAAATCAACTGGACGGTGTTACCATTGACGCTCTTTACATGTATGTAGACTACGGCACCGTATGCGTGCTCGCTGGCGTCGGAAAACCCCAGGAGTGACGCAGTACAGTTTTTGGATACACCAACATGTCGCGGGATACGTAAATCATTAAGAGCTGGTAATTCAGCACAGAATTGCCTCCACATCTTAATAATTGGCGGTGGTGGTATGTCGTCCCAATCTAAATTAAGTTGCCAAAGCTGCTTTATTAACAATTTGGCGTACGCGACTGTGGGAGCAACGAAACCCATTATGTCCCACAGGCGAGCCACAGTAGATAAGATGGCGCGCTTAGTGCACGTCACATCAGCGGGAACAGATATCTTAAAATAAAAGGCGTCACTATCGGTAGACCAATGCAAGCCTAGTATTTTATGTGGCATTGATTTATCGAACTCTACTTCTCCTGTAATTTTATGGGAAGTAGGGACGTCATCTAAAACAGATCGACGGTTGCTATGCCATTTTATCAGGTCCCATTGGGCACCCTTGAATAAGTCTATCAGCTGCCGAGAGGTCTCACTGGCCTCGGATTCACTGGGCATAGAGAACGCGATGTCGTCCATATATAGCGAAGTAAATGCGATACGACTCGCAAGCGGATACTTTGCGCCGTCGTCATCAATGAGCTGTCTTACCGTGCGCAATGCATGGTATGGACTCGAAGTTAAACCGAAGCACACGCGATTGAAGTGGTATAACACAAGTGGGTCTTGTGGACGGAAGCGGTATAGGAAGCATTGGTAACGACGATCAGAATCGCGAACAACTATTTGCAGAAATTGTTGGCGACAGTCGGCTGTCATAGCGATTGGATGTAAGCGGAAAGTTAAAATTATATTGAACAAGTCGCCTTGCAAATTTGGTCCTGAATGCAGAATATCATTTACTGATCGCCCAGTGCTAGTCTTACTGCTAGCATCCAGGACGATGCGCAGACGCGTTGACTTCTTATCTTCGCGTAAGACTCCATGATGCGGTATGACATATATTGGAGCGGGTTCATGAGAGTCATACGGCGGTGCGGGGGATATATAATTTTTAGCTAAGTATTCCTTTATGACGTCATCATATGCTAACCTTAATGTAGGCGAGGCTTGAAGTTTCCTCTCCAAGCACATGAATCGTCGTCGAGAGGTTTCATAAGAATCTCCGAGAGAGTAAACGTCATCTTTAAATGGCAGGCCAACAATATATCTACCAGTAGAAGGATCGCGGGATGTCGTAGATTTATAAAACTCTTCACATTCAATGTCTGAAGGACACTGAATGGGCGGTGCGGAGGGTGGCTGTTCAAGCTCCCAAAATCGTTGCACTAATTTGTCAACGATAGGAGACTCTAGAACTGAGCAGCACGTTAAAGAATGATTTACCTGAAGTGTCGGCACTGAGCCCATAATAACGTAACCAAATACCGTATTCAAAGCCGAGGGCCCGGACAAGTCGTTAGACGAATAAATTACGTCTGGACATAGTAAGTGCGGGAAAAGGGATGCGCCTATCAAAACATCAATTTTATTAGGCATGCTATAACATTCATCAGCGAGTCTTATGCCATGGAAGTGTGATAAGACAGATGTGTCTACCACAGCAGTGGGCAAAAGGTCGGTGATTTGATCAACAACTAGCGTTGAAATATTGAAGTTAATATTCGAGTCGAATCGTGAGAAAATTCTAATATCAATCGATTTCGATTTTACAATTTTTTCAACTCCACCGAATCCCTTTACTACAGTACATTCGGTATCGTGTTGTTGAACGCCTAAACGATGACAGCACTCTTTAGTCATAAAATGGCTTTGAGCCGCGGAGTCTAATAATATACGAATAATTTGTTTCTCTCCCTTAGCATCGTAAGCAAATACTTGAGCGGTTGATAATAAAACAGTTCTCTGCGAACGACTTGCGCGCGCGGGAGGCGGTGAACGTTGAGAAACATTCTTGAACGAAGTACACAGCGCGACGTCTGAACGCGCACCTGCGGTGAGGGGTGGCGAGTGTGCGGGCGCGGGGGTTGTCGACTTCAGTGTAACTGGCTGAAGCGGTGGAGAACGCGCCAGCGCAGGGGAAGCATTATCGCTTCTGCGGTGGAAGTGCAACAATGTGTGATGTTTAAATTTACAAACTCGACAACTATAATTTGAAGAGCAACTAGACACTCGATGACTTAAACTGAGACAATTCACACATGCATTGTTACTCTTTACGCATTTAAATCGTTCCTGCGGCGTCATTTTATTAAAGTCTGCACACTTGAATAGGTGTTGATGCACAATATTATCGCACAGACACTTTGAGCAACTAGTCGTCGTGCTTACGTACGCCTGATACTTCGGCGACGAAGTATTATTACAGCGACGATTATTACCGTTACCTCGTCGATTGTTTGGTGCGCTATTAGAATTTGTACTAGAATCGGTGCGTTGCAAAACTTTGGAGCGGGTCTTAATAAAATTTACTAAATCATCAAAGGTAAGTACCATCGAGTTATGACTATATTCGAAAGAGCGAATGGTATCCGGGTCCAGCTTCTTAAGCGCGATATGAAGAACAATTAAGTCCGCGAGATTATCTAACTTTAAGTTTTGTAAAGCGCGCACTGCACTTATAAAGTTATCAGTAAATAAATCAAAATTATTTGCGGTGGCCGATTGCAATGGCTTAAATTCGAACATCTGATTAATATATGTAGATGCTAGCATACGCCGGTCTTCATATTTGTCAACGAGTGCTTGCAATAAAATTTTATAATTTTCAGCGCAAGGAGTTATACCTGAGCATACAGATAGGGCTTTGCCCATTAGTTTACCTAGCAAATAGTATAACTTTTCAGCGTCGGTAAGCGATGTGTTGTCATGGACGGTTGATTTAAAGCTAGCATAAAATAAAGGCCATGAGCGAATGTCACCCGAAAATGGCATAAGTTCGATAGGCGGAAGTGTGAATCTGGCTTTAGACGGTGTACTAGTACTTTGTGAATTAGATTGCGAATATTGTAAATAAAGCCTATTTATTCTACCGCAAAGAGACTCAAACGCAATGAGGCTGTTATAATCAGGTTTAGCAATAGGGTTTATTTTTAATAAATGTGAATTATAATTAATTAGCCTCTAGTAACGATGAGCATATGAGAGAGAAGATGAAAGAAAGATATAAGCTGCAGAAAGTTCATGCGAAAACATTGATTGAGGAAGTACGTGAAAGGTGTAGAATAGAAGCGGACGAGAGGTTGTCGCACAACTTTAGGGAAAACTCCAAACTCTTCTGGAAAGAGGTTGGAGGGTCCCGGAGTGGTGCGACAGCTTTAAGAATGAACAAAGTGCTTTCGAGAACCAATGACGTCCTCTCAGAAAAATCGGACGTCATGCAGCGATGGAGTGAATTTTATAGAGAATTGTATGCGTGTCATGATCTTAGTGAAGGATCCGGGGGTGACGCCGTGACTGGCACGCCAGACACGGACCTCGATGACACTGAGATCATCAGCATGAAAGAGATTGAACGTGCGATTCGAAGTTTGAAATGTGGTAAGGCTGCGGGACTAGACAGAGTTACTGCTGAAATGGTCAAGTACGGTGGGCCTCGCGTCTGGGACAGCTTTCATCTGCTGTGCAATTTGTGCTGGCGGACGGGAGATGTCCCGGATGATTGGCGATCCGCGGTCATTGTGCCTTTATATAAAGGTAAAGGTTCACATTTTGACTGCGGGAGCTATCGGGCGATCAGCTTGACCAGTTTAGCAAGTAAAGTTTATTCGAAGGTTTTGACACGCAGGATGCAAGAGAAATCGGAAAGATTCTTATGGGAGGCACAATGCGGATTTAGACCTGGAAGAGGATGCACGGATCAAATGTTTTCTCTCCGCATGATCACGGAGAAGCTTCTGAGTGTTAACCAGAGGATTTTCTGTGCTTTTGTGGATCTGGAGAAAGCATTTGATAAGGTTATAAGGAAGAAAATGTGGGAACTGTTGCCGGGATATGGTGTGGATGGTCGATTGTTAAGGGCTGTGCAGTCACTCTACTATGACTGTAAAGCCTGTGTGCGGGTAGGGCATGACCTGTCACCCATGTTTAGCGTCCAAGCGGGCGTAAAACAGGGTTGTGTCATGTCTTCCTGGCTGTTCATACTGTATCTCGACAGCTGTTTACAGAAGCTGAAAGATAGCTGTTTGGGTGTGAAATTGGGTGACATAAAAGTTAATTGTCTGCTGTATGCTGATGATGCAGTGCTTATTGCACCATCAGAAGCAGAACTGCAGGCATTAGTCACGTGTATGAAAGAGGAATGTGAAATTAAAGGTCTCCGTTTGAATGCTAATAAAACTAAGGTTCTGGTATTTGAAAAGGACGAAGAGAGAACGAAATGTGAAATATGGGTAAATCAGGAATGTCTAGAACAGGTAAATGAAATTGTATACTTGGGGAGTGCTTTCAGCCGGGATGGAAGATGTGATTTAGATGTGGATAGGCGTGTCGCTGCCGGAAACAAAGTCAATGGTGCCCTGAATGCATTAATAAAAAGGCAAGGCGTGGTGAAGAGTGCACGCCTTGCAATTCATAACGCAGTGTTGGTACCGACTTTGTTATATGGCAGCGAAACCTGGGTATGCCAGAAGAAGCATAAAAGCAAGTTGAATGCAGTGGAGATGCGATCTCTTCGTAAAATGTGTGGCGTTACCATAGCCGACTGAAAGCGAAACGAAGAGATTCGCAATATGGCAGGATTGAAAGATGACCTTATCACAAAAATTGATAGGGGCGTACTCCAATGGTTTGGACACGTTGAACGAATGAGTGAAGACCGAATGGTGAAGAAAATATATAGAGCGAAAGTAAATATTAAAAGGTGTCGAGGTAGACCGAGACTAACTTTCGAAGACCATGTGAGCAAATTGCTCGAAGAGGGGAGGGTCAAGAGTACTCGGATACCTAGACGTGCATGTATGAAGAAGTTAATGAACCTGAAAGAAGCGAAAGAGGTATGTAAGGATCGTGACACTTGGCGATCTGTTCTCTCTGGCTACCCCGTTAGGGATTGCGCGTGACGATAAGTAAGTAAGTAAGTAAGTAAGTGAATTATAATTATCTAAGACCTGTTTAAACTCAATACGTAAAGCATTAATATTAGAACTTCCATCAAGAAAACGCTCCATCGTTGAAGTGTTTATGTGGATGTCCGAGGACATATCATATATTTTTTATATATATATTTTTTATATATATCAATAAAACCAACTCAGCATCAGGTGTGCCCTCATTATCCGAGGAATCGCTATTATTCGATGCTATTTGTTTTTTAGGCGGCATTACAACTTAAGTTATGCGGCGTAAAATAATATAATTATAAGCGGGTAGTCTGTAAGCGACCTCGCTACGCGGTTGAATTATTAAATATTAGTTTTGTTAACGATGAAATTTAACTGTTAACTTTTATAATAATTATGAAGTTATTTACAACGAATGTAATGCTTAAATATATGTGCAAATAATAAATGTAATTTAACAGTATAATCTATAGATGTAGTTAAAAGTTGATGACGTGATGTGAACATACAACAAATAATTTATATAGATAATTATATGCTTATTCATTCTATGAATATAGTTTTAAAATTACTATGAATGTCACCTATAAGGACCTATTCTAGTGTTCTAATAAGGGCGGGGTTAATCCGAAGTCGGATTAAAATATAAATAATTAATTATATAAACGCTTATTACGATAACGATCTAATAAGGGCGGAAAGTCAAGGTCAATCCAGCGAGAAGTGACCATTAAAAATGGAGACGCCAGTAACTTAAGGTATCTTCGATAAAGATTGGACTGTAATTTTGGTGCATACGGCAAAGGGGAAAATAAATAGGTGGGATAGCACGCACTGACCTGATGAGGGCTGCCGCGCCTTCTTCCTGGAGTGTCTGCTATGCAGCGAGCTCGCCACGTGGTTCGGCGCACACGCACTCTCGGAACAGTCTCATGAAGTCCCACACTCTCCACCTTTGCCCTTACGGGGGCGTCTCACACTTTTATGAGTTACAAAGACACAATGTCTGATGCGGTGAATATTAAACATAAACAGGAGAACTCAATGTTCGCCCTGCGCGGTTTGCGGTTAATATATATAAGACGCGACGGGTGGCCGTGCGCTGCGGATGGCGTAATATCACTTAGTATACTGACGCGCGCCGAGATCCTCTTTTTCACCTCGGCGGCAGCGCGTGCGGTAGGAAAGGGAAGGAAGGAAGGAAACAAAAAATATGCACTAGTCATGTTGATAAAGTAGATATAACTTAGGACGAACTCAATGCGATATGTAATGTAATGTTGATAAAGTAGATTGTTAACTGGCGTTACCAGAGACCTTAATGCCTTAAAATAAATACATTTCAGACATTATGTATTATAGCAAATTAAAGGCAAAATAATGTCTTTAAGAATAAACAAATTTAATAAAATCTTGTGAAAATATTTAAAATATGATAAATAATAGAAATACAAGACGAAAATATTATAAAAATAACGATAAAAAATATTTATCAAATAATTGGAAAATTGGTTAAAAATTATCTAAGTCATGGAGGGATTTCGTGTATAAAAGAAAAGAATATTTTCTTTTATACACGGACTGTCACACGAACACGAACTCGGATGGCTTGTATGGAGGAGCTGCCGGAGATGCCTACCCAAGATCGTACATATATGTGTGGTGGTAAGGTGACCGACTGCTTAAATTACTGCTACTTGCGGTATTGCGTCTTGTGATGGGTCTGCGGGTGTGCTGCGCCTGATTCGACGCATTCTTGTGGTCCGTCGATGTTATGGTCGATGGTGGTTCTGGTCAATGGAGGTATGCGGGTGGTGATGTGAATAATTTATCTTTTTACGTAAATAATTTCGAGTAATATACAGCAATAATTGTGATTTTCACGCTGCCGACATCCGCGTGGTATGCTTTTTTTGTTATACAAATACAATAAAATCTTTTTGTAATAAAACAAAACCTGTCTATTGTTTAAACCACGAGATAGAAAATTTTGTATAGATTTTATAATGTTAAACTTATTCACAGAAAAGTAGTCTCCAAATATAAGTTTTAATGGTTTTAATTGCTGTAGGTGCATGTGGTCGCATGCGATCGCTCGGAATTTGCCAGGCGCATGCGACTGCATGGGAATTTTATGTGGATTGAAGGTTTTAAATAGTTGGTGTCCACCGCGCACGGCATGAGTGGGAGAGCGAAACCCTGGTATCCGGTATTTTTGTATATAAACATATTGTGAGCCTTTACCAAGCGGGAAGGAATAAATAATAATAAATTTAATAAATACAAGAAGAATAGGGACGTTTTTGTGTTCTCAACCTTTTTCGAGCCCTGTCTTCGTGAACGGGGTTTTCTTAGTTAATACCCTACCAACAGCTTTCAATTGCTCTAGTGAATATATATTCTTCCAAAAGGCACCTAAAAGAACTAAGGTACTAAACAAACACAACGTAAATAAGGGTCCTAACTAAGACGATAACGCCAAAAATATTACAAACGGTCTGGTATTAAGCATTGAGAAAGATCAAAACATATTTTATTTATCCTGGTCACACACACACACACACACACACACACACACACACACACACACACACACACACACATATATATATATATATATATATATATATATATATATATATATATATATATATATATATATATATACATATATATATATATATATATATATATATATACATATATATACATATATATATACATATATATATATATATATGAGCGTTACAATTGCATTACACCTTATAATTTGTCAATAACAACTACATCATGTGTTACCTAAATTAAATTATGATTTGATAAACTACCGTCTTCATCATTCAGGTTTTACTACAGCTTTTTGCATCAAAAATTATCTCTGAGAAATAGGAGCTAAGGAGTTTATTCAAAACCCCTAAGTTATCACAATTCACATAAACTTCGAGCACCATTCTTACATCCTTGTGCATGGTTTCCTTGAACTTCTGTCAAAGGCGTCCAGTTCCTTTTTATCGTTTTTTTATTCCATTGTGATTTTTCTGCCAATATTCACCACAATCCCTTATATAATACGAGAAAAATAAATAGAAAGATAAGAAAAAAAAGAAAATTTTATAAAAATGTATTATTTTTTTATTAAAAGAATAGACGTACTAAGGGTCGACTGGGTAAATGAGCATCGCAACTCATGGGAAACCAATATGACAGTTTACTTGAATCGAAAACCTACAAGTCTCTTTAATGGAGTAATCGTAATAAAATTGTTTTTATTTTTACTTGTATAATCAATGATCTTTTATAAATCAATGACAAAAATGCTAGTATACACAGACATTATTTCAGATAAATTCTTGCTCAAGTTTCAAGGACTTTAAAAGCAGTTTTACATTCATATTTAAATAATTTGCTACAAAAATCTTATTATACACTACAAATGAAGATAATATTTTATTTCTCTTTTGAACATGTTTTCGGCAATTTACTGCTCCGAAACTTATCTTGTTAAAAGTTTATGTGTACTTGACTGATAATGGTTTGTGAAGATGGACTTGATATTATATTCAATGAGATTTTGAGATGAGATCGAATAAGAAAAAGTTAAGAATTAGACTCTAATCTTGTAATTAAATTAAAAACATTTATAAAATAGAGTAAAGCTTGTTTATAATTTATCCTCGTACATGGACATTCCCCACGTGTGATATTAAAAACTTAATAAAAGTTAAAAAGTGAAGTAATAGCCTAAGTGTGTTCCACTGCTGAGCACAGGCGTGCTCTTATTTCTGAGAGGGTTTAAGGGCAAGGAATTTTACGCCGCGTTGCCCCAATCCGTATTGTTGAACGTCATATGTTTTCGAAATATTTTTTCTTGCTTTCATACATGCAGGTTTCCATTCTCACGTCGTTTTCTCTCACTGCCAAATCAGTACTTAAAATTACAATTAACAATTTCATTGAGGTTAGCGAAAATCGAACACGGGTTGCTCGCGTATTCCGAAACGACATATTAAACTATAAAACAGCACTTTAAATCATAAAAAAAACTTATATTTATAGACCACTTTTCTATAAAAAAGTTTGGCATTATAGAATCTATACAAAGTTTTCTATCTTTTGGTCAAACAAATCAATTACGTGTCGTAAAGTGACAGTAGAATAAAAATAAAAATACACAGAATAAATGACCTTTGCTTAGACCACAGGATAGAAATTTTTGTATAGATTCTATAATGACAAATTTCTTCACAGAAAAACGGTCTCTAAATATACTTATTTATGGGTTAAAATGCTGTGGGCGGGTGCGGTCGAATCCGACCGCTTGCATTTTGACGGAACATCGCCTTTGTCGGATCCGACCGTGTGCCCATTGAAAGGTTAAAAAACTCATTTCATATATCATTTGCACGGGTGACATCTAGATCTCAAGAACAGTGCCACATACCGGGTCCTATTGTAAATTTTAACTATCTTAGACCCTATTCAAACATACCCAAAAAAATCATAAAAATCGGTCAAACCAACAGGTTTTTGCGAGATGACCTCACGGTAATCGATGTTTGTACTTTACATTTATAATATAGATTGCAGATTAGCTGTGGAAAGTAAAAAGCGAAAAAGTTCATTTTCAGCACATGCTAAAGACAAGAATCTTTAAGTGGATAGGATCAAGCCAGGCCCTAGATCGTTATAAAATCGTTGGTCTATTGGTCGTAATCGTGACTGCTGATTATGAGGTTCCGAGTTCGAGTACTAGGTTGGGTCAAAATAATTTATTATTGGGTTTACAGTCAAAAAAATCTCTATTCTGATTATTTAAACCAAACCATACCATACTAAAATATGTATATAATCTACTAGTAACTAGCAAACACGGCTATTTGTACGTATAACATACAAATTGTTATTTAATAGGTATTTGCTGATAGTATGACCGCTGAAACGGAAAGGAAAGTATTTTATGTTGAACAGTACTCCAAGTCACTTCATCATTTTCAGATAACACCTGTTGACCGTGTTTGTCATCCATGCTGGCTGCTAGCTACTCATTCACATTCATCTGATAATTTGCCGAGAAGACGAGTTGGCCATGAAAGTGTTGTGTATGAATTTTGATTGAAGGGGCAAATGAAGAAGAACAAAGAATTGCTAATACAGTTTCTACTTGGATCTAACCACATTAGTTATACATACTATAACTCTTATTAATTATCTTTATTTAGTTTAAACTTTTTTTTTATATTTTTTAATTAAGCTTCGTTCTGAAGATGAAGCTAGTGTGTCATGTTGGTTTAGAGCTAGAAGAACTAGGAGTGCTCCACCAGTAGATGATATACAACCCCCTCAACCTGATCATGTGCTGTATGTGGTCAGATTGTGTCCACCACAACATCGGATGAAGAGTGGAATCCCGACAACACTGCCCGTTTGTTCGAACACCAGCAGGTATATATGAGATACTAACACTAACTAGCGTAGTTATTTATTTATTGCATTTACATATGGTTTTGTGATTTTATGTGATACATTACACCCAGATACATTGCACCCACCAAACTAGCTAAAGCTAGCCGGCTCTAATGTGTTAATTCAAAACTTAATCTAATAAAATTTTATACGTTGCAGGTATTATTATAGTATTTAGTACATAATTTTATATTACTATATTTATTTACTTCAATTTATTTATAGTAACATTTCTCAATCAAAAAACTATTTGGCGCTGTCACAAACTTCTTATATTCATCTATCTCTATTATATCTTTGGGTATTATATACTTTAACTGCCATGAAATACGGTCCAGAACTGTATAGATAATGTGCTTTTAGGCAATGTTAATTTATTTCTCTTCCCAAGTTGTATATTATGTCTATTTATATTATTATCACCAGCTTTTTGAAATATATCTACATATTTTCTTACAAATTTACATGATTCTAATATGTATAAAGATGTAACTGTCAATAATCTTATATTGTATGAAATATGGTTTTGATTCGTAAAAGTGATGCGATTTTGTGAATTAAGTGTCTGGGCGTGGGTACTATTAGAGAAAACGACGAAATAAGTGCGTTTATATTGATACGAACCTCGAGACATTTTATACGTGGTAGAGCCATGCTGCAGTTATATTAGTAGTATGGCAGTAGCAGAAATGGGTCGGCGCGACCGGGGAAGGACAACGCTCTCACCAAATACCACCGTGAAATAGCAGCTTAATGCTGCTGTGTTTCGTATGGTGAGTGTAGAGAACCGGAGGCCGCTTTTACTGGAAACGAGGCATTCCATCTTAGTCCTCACGGGTGACAACGCATCTGCATTTTGATTTATAATCGAGAATAGATGTGGATGTCTATGGGCCGTAGCAACCACTTACCATCAGGTGGACTGTGTGCTCGTCTGTCACCCTATCATATAAAAAAGTTATTTTGATCGCTTGGGCGCCTTATGAACTTAAGTGGCTGTCGTCAACTGTCCGCTGGGTTAAGTTGTCGTCAAAATCTACCAAAAACTTCGCAATGTGACGCATCAGAATATTATAAAGAAAAAATATATAAAAACGAAGATTGCGAAAGAAATCAAAGGGTCAGAAGGGCTAGAACCCAAAGCCGTAAAGCTAGTTAAATAAAAAAAAATGGAACACTAGTATATAACTCAACCAGGATGTGTTAGTATATCTTGGGTGATGTATGTAATAAATTGATATAGTTGAATTTGAAAAATAAAAATCTTGAATTTAATTGTATTTATTGAGTTTTTTATAGGATAAGGGTGACAAAAGAGCACACAGTCCATCTGGTGGTAAGTGGATGTTTCAAAATGCAGACACGTTATCACCCTTGAGGAGTAAAATGGAATGCCTCGATTCCAGTAAAACGGGTCTCCGGTTCTCTACACTCACCATACGAAACACATATTTTACGATAGTATTCTGTGAAAGCGTGGTCCGTCCCTGTTCGAGCCAACCCATTCATGCTACTACCATAATATAGCTGCAGCGTGGCTCTACCACTTATAAACGATATAATTATATTTGTTATAGATGAAACGGGATTTCTATATTGAAAGACAATTACAAATATACATAAAAGGTGAACTATTGAGTAAAGGTGAACTATTGCGTAAAGGTGAACTTATTGAAATATTGTGAAATATTGTGTATGGAAGAAGTATAGAATCGTTATTTTAATTCGAATTTTTTGATAGGATCGAGCTATTCGTCATTGTTGCCTTTTGATTTACGCTGAAACGCAATACACTTAATATCAAAAATCGTATCACTTTCACATATAAAATATCCATTCCAAGCTACTAACTGTTATTTACACAATAAAATAGAACAACAGAGTGAGTATTTTTGGTGGGCATTCAATCCGCCGTTGATTGAATCCCCACCAAAAATACTCACTCGTTAACAGAAGATTCCAATAATAAACAGTTTCTCATTAGATGAAAATGACAGCGAACCGATACAATATTTTACGCTTTTCCTCTGCTATTAATTGATAATAACCCGTGCTAATGATATCAATCACCATCATGCTATTTCTGAATGTTTTCATATTTATTTTTATAAAATATTATATTGTAAATTAATGTTTGAAAAATTCTACTGAGTCTTTTTGCAGTATCTACCCAGGACAGAACTTTTTCTGATCCAGTGGTAAATCTTAAATGACTTTCAGTAAGTATTTATGTATTCTATATTGAAATTTTTTTTCATTCTATACTATTCTAATAACGGTACTTAACAAAATTGTATAGTTAATGTAAACCAAACTAATAAGTCGCTTTCGACGCTCGAATATTGTAGATATTTTGTTCATGCGTGTTACATATTAGTGATGACAAGTTAAAATTATATGGCTTTCACTTGATTAACTATTCACATAATTAACTATTGTGTATGTAACGACGAAGATTGTGATTGTACCATTCAGACTGACTTACAGTGATAAGCTTAAAATTAGTTTGTAAAACTTTAAATACAAGGGTTGTGATCACATGAGGTTGAATCTTCTACGCTATGTTGATAAAACAGACGTTCGATATCCTTAATACTTCCTCTACACAATTTGCTAAAGGTGGTGACTAACACGGGCTTATAATTTCAAACACTCACTTTTAAGCAACCTCCAAGAAGATTGTATACGTTAACGTCACCATTTAATTCACCGAAGAAGATCATCCGTAATCAAATAGATTACATACTTATAAACAGAAGATATCACGACAATTCAACATCAGTCAAAACATACCCAGACGCCGATATCGGTTCTGATCACAATTCGGTTGTTGCATCCCTTCACTGTAATATGAAAATTCTAAAATCTAAATCAAAAAAATCAACAAATGGATGTGACTAGACATAAAGAACCAGAAATACAGCTTAACCCTTCAATCCCCATAAAATCTCATGCTGACGCATGCGACCGCACCCATCCACAACATTTTAAACCATTAAAACTTATATTTAGAGACTACTTTAGTATGAAAAAGTTTGGAATTATAAAATATATACAAAATTTTCTATCCAGAGGTCTAATTGTATATATTACTCGAAATTATTTACGTACTTACTTACTTACTTACTTATCGTCACGCACAATCCCTAACGGGGTAGCCAGAGAGAACAGATCGCCAAGTGTCACGATCCTTACATACCTCTTTCGCTTCTTTCAGGTTCATTAACTTCTTCATACATGCACGTCTAGGTATCCGAGTACTCTTGACCCTCCCCTCTTCGAGCAATTTGCTCACATGGTCTTCGAAAGTTAGTCTCGGTCTACCTCGACACCTTTTAATATTTACTTTCGCTCTATATATTTTCTTCACCATTCGGTCTTCACTCATTCGTTCAACGTGTCCAAACCATTGGAGTACGCCCCTATCAATTTTTGTGATAAGGTCATCTTTCAATCCTGCCATATTGCGAATCTCTTCGTTTCGCTTTCGGTCGGCTATGGTAACGCCACACATTTTACGAAGAGATCGCATCTCCACTGCATTCAACTTGCTTTTATGCTTCTTCTGGCATACCCAGGTTTCGCTGCCATATAACAAAGTCGGTACCAACACTGCGTTATGTATTGCAAGGCGTGCACTCTTCACCACGCCTTGCCTTTTTATTAATGCATTCAGGGCACCATGGACTTTGTTTCCGGCAGCGACACGCCTATCCACATCTAAATCACATCTTCCATCCCGGCTGAAAGCACTCCCCAAGTATACAATTTCATTTACCTGTTCTAGACATTCCTGATTTACCCATATTTCACATTTCGTTCTCTCTTCGTCCTTTTCAAATACCAGAACCTTAATTTTATTAGCATTCAAACGGAGACCTTTAATTTCACATTCCTCTTTCATACACGTGACTAATGCCTGCAGTTCTGCTTCTGATGGTGCAATAAGCACTGCATCATCAGCATACAGCAGACAATTAACTTTTATGTCACCCAATTTCACACCCAAACAGCTATCTTTCAGCTTCTGTAAACAGCTGTCGAGATACAGTATGAACAGCCAGGAAGACATGACACAACCCTGTTTTACGCCCGCTTGGACGCTAAACATGGCTGACAGGTCATGCCCTACCCGCACACAGGCTTTACAGTCATAGTAGAGTGACTGCACAGCCCTTAACAATCGACCATCCACACCATATCCCGGCAACAGTTCCCACATTTTCTTCCTTATAACCTTATCAAATGCTTTCTCCAGATCCACAAAAGCACAGAAAATCCTCTGGTTAACACTCAGAAGCTTCTCCGTGATCATGCGGAGAGAAAACATTTGATCCGTGCATCCTCTTCCAGGTCTAAATCCGCATTGTGCCTCCCATAAGAATCTTTCCGATTTCTCTTGCATCCTGCGTGTCAAAACCTTCGAATAAACTTTACTTGCTAAACTGGTCAAGCTGATCGCCCGATAGCTCCCGCAGTCAAAATGTGAACCTTTACCTTTATATAAAGGCACAATGACCGCGGATCGCCAATCATCCGGGACATCTCCCGTCCGCCAGCACAAATTGCACAGCAGATGAAAGCTGTCCCAGACGCGAGGCCCACCGTACTTGACCATTTCAGCAGTAACTCTGTCTAGTCCCTAAGATCATGACACGCATACAATTCTCTATAAAATTCACTCCATCGCTGCATGACGTCCGATTTTTCTGAGAGGACGTCATTGGTTCTCGAAAGCACTTTGTTCATTCTTAAAGCTGTCGCACCACTCCGGGACCTTCCAACCTCTTTCCAGAAGAGTTTGGAGTTTTCCCTAAAGTTGTGCGACAACCTCTCGTCCGCTTCTATTCTACACCTTTCACGTACTTCCTCAATCAATGTTTTCGCATGAACTTTCTGCAGCTTATATCTTTCTTTCATCTTCTCTCTCATATGCTCATCGTTACTAGAGGCTAAGTAGTCTAACCATGCTTTTTTCTTCTTTTTTACAGCTTCTTTCACTTCGTCATTCCACCATGCATCTCTTCTTTTACTACTACCTCTTTTTGTCGTACCACATACTTCTTCCGCTGCACTTACCATTCCATCCCTAAGGTTCTGCCATATTCTCTCCACACATTCTTTCCTGCCATCGATGGTGTCAAGCTTTTCGGCTACCCTCGTGTGATATTTGTCCCTAGTATCCGCTTCCTGAAGCTTCCAGCTTCGGATGCGACAGACCGACTGTGGTTCTGTTACTGTCGTCCGGTGGCGCCAACCCGCGAACAAACCCCTAAATCTAGTAATTACTAGATAATGATCCGTTCCCAGGTCAGCACCCCTGAACACTCGTGTATCCATCACCTGTTTTCGCAGTCGGTCATCCACCAGGAACAAATCAATCATACTTCTCTCATTCTTTCTTTCTCTAGTGTACATATGGATCTTCCTGTGATTAAACATAGTGTTTGTCACAAGAAGACCCTTTTCCTTGCATACAGCCAGTATAAGCTTGCCAGCATCATTAACCCTTTTATCTCCAAACTTTCCAAGCACCGACTCGTATCCTGGTCGAGCGATGCCTACCCATCCATCCAAATCACCACATACAACAGTTCTTTCGTTTCCCTTAACCAAATCTAGAACTTCTCTTACATTCTCCCAAAACTCCTCCAGCTCAGCCCTGGACGACGAAGCTACCGGCGCATAAACAGCCAAAAGGAATAACTTCGTCAGTCCCATTTTGAAGCGAACCCAGAGAAGTCTTGAGTTCACAACCTTGTATTCAGTCATAAGATCGACCAACCGGGACGACAACAGCACTCCCACTCCTTGGCAGGCGTTCTCGCTTTCCGGGACTCCGGACCATATAGCTAACGTCCCGCCAGGGAGCTCTTCAATACCACTGCCTTTCCGTTTGGTCTCCGACATACACACGACATCTAATTCTCTTTCTTTCATTATTTCGATCAACTCATTCGTCTTATCTCTCATGCCTCCTCTAACATTCCACGTGCCAACTCTGCACTCCGTCCTCCACCTTCCGCCGTGTCGGGCTGTGCGTGACGGGTGGCGGTCCCCATCGCCGCTTTGCGCGCTGCATTCCACACCAACGGGGACGAGCTGGTGTGCGTCGCCTTGGGGGGACGCCCTAACCCTCGTTCGCATGGGTGCGCAGCTGTGTAGAATTGCAGCCCTGAAAAGGGCTGGCAGGGGTCGCGACGAGCACGCTTCTACAATGACCCCCTTAATTATTTACGTAAAAAGATAAATTACATTCACACAAAAACGTTCATACCAATTTTGTAATAAAACAATGTACTAAAACACTAATAAAACACTAAAAAATCCGAAAATTAATACAACAACATCCAAATGAAAATGGCTTACGTAATGAAAGTAGATTATAAATAAATACCCGTAGACTAACCGACTTTTTATTACACAAGAGGATAGAAAATTTCATATTCATTCTATAATGTCACATTCTTTCACAGAAAAAAAGTGACTAAACATAAGTATTTATGGGTTAAAGTGCTGTGGGTGGGTGTGGTCGGATCTGACCACTTATGATGTGACGGAATATCGCCGTGGTCGGATCAGACTATTTGGGGTTTCAGAGGTAAAAGCAGCCAATGAAATAAATATGGCTGTTGACCGCTTGAATGAAGAGCTTGATCCAAATGTTGACGTGGAAGAGACATGGACTAAATTAAAGGAAAATCTTGTAGATATTGGTAAAAAAATCCTCCAACCATTAAACCATAAACAAAAAACCGCTGAATCACGCAGGAAATTCTAAACCTAACGGAACAGCGTAAAACGTACGGTTACGAGCTTAGGGTTCGTGACAATAAAAACTACCAATTGAATTACCAAAATTGACACTTTAATTCACTTTATTTCACTTCGAAAGCTTTGCTCGTATTGCCAATTCAATACTGCCCCGGTCACGACCCCAAACGGCCTTATATAGGCCTTTTCCACCGAAACATTTAGAATGTTGCAGCAAATACCAGCCCCGACCGACTAGATGTAGAAAATTCGAGTGTGGAGAGTTATCTAGAAAGCTTAGTTCCTCTGTTCGATAATAGACGGCGCTAGTGCCATCAACTGTGGTGCGCAACACTGCCCCCTCCTAAGACATGCTCGTGCTGATCATTATCAGTCCCATAATAACTCGCCAGTCGATCAACATGGACGATCTTAGTAGTACCTTTTGCACCTTTCTGAAACGGCTCCGCAACGTCAATAGGCTATCCTCCCCCATGGTGCACCAACATTCTACAATTTCAATGCACTTTTTCTACGATGCTGATGTCCCTTCACAGCCACACAACTTGTACATTTGCGACATCAATCCTCGATATCGTCTCGATAGTGGACCCGGTAAAACAGTTCTCGGATCTTCAGTAGAGTTCGTTTCTGTCCAAGATGGACTCTTTAACAACCATTATGGTACAGCTGTAGAACATTCGGCACTTTAGCTTTAGGAAAATCCATTTCATTGTGCAAACTAAAGCTGTGTCATCGACCATTTTCCCATTTACGGCGCAGGACTCCATCCTGAATCAGCAAGCTGTTCCATTGGTCCCAATAGATGTTTGTGGTCGAACTCATCGCTGAGACGTTGCTCCACTTGGGCTTGAGGGCACTGGCTTTCATCCAATCCAGATCTTCCAATTTCCAAACAAACCAAACAGACCGCTAAGGGCAGCTCGGTCGAAGATGGTCCCTTTCCCACAGCCGTAGCATCTTGGGCTATATCCATTATTGCGTTCGTGAACTGTAGCTGCTGCAACTTCCCTGACGCGATGGGAACGATGATCCTGCCGCACGCATTTATTATTTGAACTTATGTTACTGTGTGTACTTCAAAAGATAATAATGCTATATTATCTTAAAACTAAATTCTTAAACGAATTATATCTAATTAATGATAAAAGTATTGGCTAAGATTACGCTGAAACCCCTTTGGCCCTCTTTCCACAATTACGTAGTTACATAACCAGTGTCACCACTTAACCGTGTTGGTTTTCACTATACTACACATGCTACAGTCAGTATTTGTTTTGCCTTTAAACGAGACATCATCAGAAGAAATAGACCCGATACCGACTAAGTGCTAAGTCTTCGTTCTTTTAACTTTAATAAATGATTGTAGGAGGCAAGTTGAATAAATGATGGATTGTGAATGCCCGATTTTTATTTTCAATCCTTTTTTTTCGCTGTGGATTGTATGCATCGGAATCGTCCCCGTAAAAAGCTATTCAAAAATTACAATAAATATAGGTTATGTATAACATAAAAAAACATAAACATAAACACTCACGCCTGTCACCCATAGGGTTAGGCAGAGACTACAGACTTCCATTTGGCACGATCCTGACATACCTCTCTTGCCTCCTTCACATCCATACACCTACGCATACATGCTCGTCGGTTAAGGGTACTCCTAATTTGGCCCGTTTTCAATAAATCGCCAATTTGGTCGATAAATTTTCGCCTAGGACGTCCCTTTCCAACTCTGCCATTTACTTTTGCACCATAAATTTTCTTTGTCACTCTTTTCTCATTCGTTCTTTCCACATGACCGAACCACCGAAGCATTCCTTTCTTAATCCTGGTCACCACATCATCTTGCAAACCACACTCTTCTCTTATTACACAATTTCTTACCCTGTCATTCAGATTCAACCCTAACATACTCCTTAACGACCGCATTTCTACTGCGTTTATTCTACTCTCGTACTTCTTTTGCCACACCCAACTTTCACTACGTTAAAGTAGGGACCAACACAGCATTGTGAATTGCCATACGTGCCTTTTTCGACACATTTTGACTCTTCACAATAGAGTGCAAGGCCCCATTTACTCTATTTTCCGCATTCACTCGTCGTTGTATATCCTTGTCATATCTCCTATCCCTACTAAATACGCAGCCCAAATATACAAACTCATCTACTTGCTCGATCACATCCCCTTCTATTCTTATTTCACAAAGCGTTTTACTTTCTTATCTTTCAAAAACCATAACCTTCGTCTTACTTGCGTTCGCTTTCATACCCCTTTCTTTTAATGATCCGTTCATTAATGTAACCATCATTTGCAACTCGGCCGCCGAAGACGCAAGAATAACTTGATCATCGGCGTAAAAAAGGCATTTGACGGTTAACTCACCCATTCTTAATCCGCATTCTTCAACTTTCAAATTTTGCAAACAACTGTCCATAAATAGGTTGAACAGCCACGGGGAAGCCACACAGCCCTGTCTGACACCTTTGTGGATGTCAAACCAGTCCGAGTAGACCCCGTTGATCCTAACACAAGCACTAGAGTCCCTATAAAGAGACTCCAATGCCTGTATCAAGCCGGCGCTCAACCCAAATGAGTTCAGTGTTTGCCATAGCAAATCCCTATCCACTCTGTCATAGGTCTTTTCCAAGTCCATGAACACACAAAAAACCTATTGGTTTTTGGCCAGAAACTTCTCCGCGATCATGCGCATGGAAAAGACTTGATCTGTACATCCCATTCCCTTTCTAAATCCCACTTGCACATCCCAAATTTTTCCATCAGTTTCTTTCATGACCCTTTCAATCAGTACCTTAGCATACAGTTTTCTCACAATGCTAAGAAGGCTGATGCCACGGTAGTTTTTACAGTCCTGCTGCGACCCTTTTCCTTTATATACTGGGACTATCACGGCTTTGCACCAGTCTACCGGTACCCGCTTCAGTTCCCAGCATAAATTAAACAAGGTGTGCAGCAGGCCTGCCACCACTTCCTCTCCAGCCCTTAGCATTTCGGGTGAAACTCCGGCAGCCTTACCTGCTTTCATGCTTTTCATTGCTTTCGTTATTTCATCTATACTTATCTCGCTACCTCTTTCCTCTTCTTTCGGTGTTTCTACTTCACTTAGTACACACGTTGTCTCCTCACTCATAAACACGCTTTCAAAATATTCCTTCCATCTCTTTAAACTCAAAACTTCATCATTCAGGATATAGCCATTCTCGTCTCTTATTGCATTCATCATAGGCTGTTTTGAATGTCCCCTGGCAGTTCTTGCAAGTTTTCAGAACATTTTAATATTTGCCTGGAAGTTATCCGATATTCTTCTATCATTCTTATCCGTTCTTTCTTGCTTTTTTCTTTCAACTACTTCTTTTACTCTCTTGTTAAGATGTCTAAAGACTGCCTTTTTTCTTTTAATATCACCATTCGTATCGCTAGAATTACCAGCCTTTGTTATGTATGTTATATGTAATTTAAAAACCTATTAAAATTACCATAAAAGTAAAACATTTTAACTATTTATTTCGTGCGTTTGTAATAATTTACAATATAGTATAATTTAAGTATAATTTAATAATTTGATTATATTTGAAATAATGATTTTGCCAACCCATTCAATTTGTTCGCAAATATTTCATATATTTCCATTTGACAACACTGAACAGCTTTTCTAATTAACAGATCTCGCTCAAAGAAAACCTATCACTATGACTAATTTACAATTCAAATAATGTACGAGTGAGCTTCATCAAGTCCATAATGAATGAGAATGTAGCGATATTTTAAAGCATAACTTTCGTACACGAGTACGTTTTGCTCTTTTATTTGCTCGTTTTCATAAACTTCAAGGAAATAAATTAGATTTTGATTGCAAATATCGCTATTATAATGTTGTGTTTACTAGCACCATATGAGTGAAATATGAAATTATAATTTTATACAAGAATAACAAAGTGAATTCAATAAAATCCTCATCAAAATTTTCTTATAAAAATTCTGTATTTATAAATCTATGATTTTCACAACGTTTTACATATAAAGAGAGAACATTAAGATATTCTAATCCGTGAAATCAAAATATTTTACTTTAGTCAAAGGCTGCAGATAGTCAAGTTATGCAGGGGCTGGAGGATATTTTAAAAATACAAATTTATAATTAAAAGATGTTTAATCACTACCAAAACTCGCTTAAGACTACGAGTAACTTAAAATTCAATGCTTAAAACAATTGCATGGGAGCCCACACAGAAACTCGGTAGTTTCTGTGTGTCTGAATTGATTGAATTCAAGAAAGTGATGTTTATATAACTGTCGAAGAATAAATGTTTGCTCTCTTAGGAAGTATGTTTCATTTGGCAGTATTTTAGATGTAATAATCTTGATCCAAACTTCGCAAAAGAGATTTTTTATTACTTTTAGCAAGATTTTTTTCGTGAAATTATATTTCAAAAAGTAAAGCGATGACCACTTCTTTTTACGAATGAAAAATATAGTTGAATTCATTAGGTATGCGAAAAAAAAATCATGAAGAAATTTTTTTATTTTCAAGACATCAAACATGACCTTATGTAAAGAATTTACAAATAAAATTACATAAAATAATTTTTTTCGACCTACCTAGCTTGTATCTCAAATGTTTTTTTATTTAAAAGGTAAAGAAATTCATGCCCATTATGCCTAAATACTTGTTTCATCGTTAACGCAATTTTTAAATTTCATTATCCTAATATTATAAACAAAAACTAATATTATAAACGCGAGAGTTGGTAAGTATGGATGGATGGATAGATGGATGAATGTTTGTTACTCTTTCACGTAAAAACTACTGAACGGGTTTAGATGAAATGTAACAATAATATAGTTTATATATATCAGAATAATACATAGACTACAATGTATACGATTTTGTGTAATTTGGCCGTAATATAACGATAAGTATCAAGTAAGTTGGAAAAATTCCTGCCCTCTGAGAGAGCTCTGGCGCTGCTTTGAGAGAGATAATGCATGTGCTGCCAAAACCGTTGGAGTTAGAGTCCTTTCTTACAGCTAATTCGATTCTCTAAGAGATTTATTATTTAGAACAGTTGATAGGCATAATTGTTATTTAAAGTTAATATAATTTAAGTAGAAATATATATTACTTTTTATTTTAATTTTAGTTGTATTACAATTGTTTTATTTTTGTTTATTAGAATAAGTAATACTTACATATACTTACAAATAAACGTAAATATACTACAGTACCTAAATATAGTACAGTTTAATACATTATAAGTTAATGCAGTATAATATTAATGAGATATTATAAACGCGAAAGTTTGTAATAATGATGAATGGATGGATGTTTATTACTCTTTCATGTAAAACTACTGAATGGATTTTAATTAAATTACAATAATACAGATTATACATTAGAATAATACATAGGATGAGGTGGGTCTACTGAACAGAAAAATTATTTATGTGATAATTTTAATTTTATAATATGAGTTCTTTTCTACGCCGCGCTAATATAAGCTATTCGAAATACTAATCCTGCGCAGACGAAGTCGCGGGCACCAGCTAGTTTTTAATATATGTAGGTTGGTGTGGGTAGTACAGTACCCAAACTTAATTAACGCCGTTTGTCTTTGGGAAAAGTAGTACACATACTCAAGCAGGCGGCTACCCATATTATCTTGTGGGTGCCGCAGGACGTCGAAACGAAACGGGAGATAGACAGCAACATTACGACAAAAATAAGAAAACAAGCCAAGTGTAACAACTTTGAGGCAATTTATGGGGAAGGCCTTTGTTCAATTATAAAATTTAGAGAGACTGTGATGCATTAATAAAAATCTGTTAGCTTAAAATTATTGAACATAATTTTTAATATACCATTACATACTTTCATGTGATTATACTTTAAGAATTTCAAAGTAGTCTGGTAATATTACTCACTAGATTTCATAAATAATAAATCTTACGAACGAAACTTAAGCACACCGAAATTTCTTAACTTAGTTTAACTTTTGTTACGACAACGCTAAAACTCAATTAAGTAGTGTCAATTAGAGTAACTTCTTAAGTGGATTATCTCGCGCAGGTATGTGCGTACACATAAATTTGAGAATAACAGACCCTCTTTAGCTAAGGTTCAATTAAATGAGGTAAACCATAACATTTTTAGTCTTACTAGTTTCTTAAAAAAGTTTATTTATTTTACTGATTTTTACTTTATGGTATCTAACGAAAAATCTTTTAAGATTGAAAAAGAGTTGAAGTCTAAAAATGTATCTATCAATATCAAAATTTATCTTTCAATAGGTTTGTTGCCTGCATTGTTGTTATTTTTTAACTTATACGGCACTTTCATATTTATTCATATACATATAAATCAATTTAACAGTCTCTCTGTAAATTCGACATAACCGTCTTTTATTGAGCTAAGTAGGTTATTCGCATGCCATTATGGATAGATAACAGTTTTCAAAATATTTGTCAGTCTGTCTGACCGGGTTAATCCTCGGAATGACTTAACCAGTTGTAATGAAAATCCAAGAACAAAAGGAGAGCAGTGCCGAAAGTGATTAAAGTTATATTTCATTCGAAAACTTGGAGAATTTTCTTAAGAAATCGAAAACTTGATAAAAAATAGTCCTTGATAATTGTAAAGCGTAAATTGTGCCACATTAATAGATCAAAGAC
Source organism: Parnassius smintheus behrii (assembly GCA_036936625.1). NCBI lineage: Eukaryota > Metazoa > Arthropoda > Insecta > Lepidoptera > Papilionidae > Parnassius > Parnassius smintheus. The sequence continues at coordinate 11,429,750 of JAUPFT010000015.1, read as the reverse complement.
AAATTTCAAGGTTTTGTTAATGATTCAAAATCAAATGTATTTTTCCAGTTTAGGCTTATTTAAAGATCTTTAGACCTGTAAAAACTCTGTCATCTTTGTTAATGAAATAGGTAATATTTATTTAAAGACATTTAAAATGGTTTCACTGTGAAAACGCCGGGACATTCTGGATTTGCAACTTTCATATAAAATATTCAGACATAACTTAAATTGCCCTTTATTACTACATAAATTTAATTATCGTATCCCAAGTAGATCCAAGTAGAGAGCCGTAGTAGCTCAGATGGTTAGAGCGCTCACTGTAAATTTCACAGTACGCGAGCAAACCGGGTTCGATCCCCGCCGGCACCAATGAAATTATTAATTGCAATTTTAAGTGCTGATTTACCAAGTGCTCGGCGGTGAAGGAAAACATCGTGAGGAAACCTGCATGTCTGAGATATAAGAAAAAAAATATTTCGAAGACATGTAAAGTTCGCCAACACGCATTGAGGCAGTGCGGCAGATAATCCGTGCCCTAAAACACTTTCAGAAATGACGGGGGAGGCCTGTGCTCAGCAGTGGGACGTATATAGCCTGTAACTTTACTATACTTTTTACTTTACTTATCCTAAGTAGATATCCTCGTAAATTGATCTCCTCCTCTCTCGCCGCCTCTTCTTAGAAATGTGCTAGGATTTAATTCCTAGACTTTGCAGACTTTTAAATACCTATAATAATTTAATAGATATTCACCACGACTCTTTTAACGTTTTTCGGCACAAAGTTAATGAAAATATTAATGTTTGTTATAAGTATTTTTTTTGTTTTGTATTAATTTAATAATTTTGTTTTATTTTTTATTTTAAGTTTGTAAGGTATATTTTTAGCTTTTTGGTAACGGCTTGTAAGAAATGCTGTGAGCACTAAGCATGCGGTGTTTACCTATTATTGAATGTGCACTTAGTTTATATAACTGTCTTAGAATTAAGCATATGTATTAATAATGTAACATTTGTTGGTTAACCAAATAAATAAATAAAAATTATACATTATTTAATTATAACTTTTTGTTTGTAATAGTGAAAAATAAAAAATACTTTCAAAACTACAGTAACTTTAATTTTTACCCTATACAACTTGCATTTTGTCACTTTTTTGTATGCCTATATATTATATGTATTTCTATTTAGTCACATAATTCTGAGATTACCTTTTATAATCAAATTCTTTATATCATAATAGATGTAGATTTTTCTAGATAGTTTTATTATTTACTATTTTATCATAACATACTAAAACTGCAGATCTTCTAAAAACATTCGAAAAACCTCAACATATTAGAGACACCGTACAAACACTCACACTTACTTTGCACTAAAAATCTTATAACTCCGTGCAAAAATAGAACACGTTGTACACAACCGTCTTTGATTATATACCTATCTATATAAACAAAGAACCGTGTATTACACAAGCGCGCGAACATGTAATAGAGCGACGCATATGAAAAAAAACATAAACTTTGTAAACGTTTTGCGATAATTTTTTGTAAGATAAATGCAGTTGTAATTTACGTCATTGAAATCAGAATTTCATCTTCTAGTTGAAATAAGAATTATTTGAGCGATAAAAATCGGTCATCATACACAAATTTCTTTGAAACCAAACCTTATTGGTTTATAATGAATTATGTACCTTCTGAGACATTTAGCCTTTTTATAAATAGTTTATTGCATGTATATATATTCATAAGGATATCATATTATTGCTAAATGTTATATCTATATAATTGTATGAGAAAAATATATACACAAAAAGGTTTTGAAAATGAGGTTACAAAGCGCGCGCAAACTGCCTATTGTCGAATTTTTAGCAAATGTTTGCAAGTGAAAAAGTAGAATTACTATAATTATTACATGCATAATTTTGATTCATTTAGGAAGAATATGTTGTATTGATTATAAGCACATAAAAATAAAATAAAAACTTACGATATTTCATTCATAAAACAAAATTTATTGTGAGTAAGTACACTTTATCAAGATCAGTTAGAAACAAAGAGCTGTACAAAATAAAATAAACATTTAAATGTTATGGTTATTGTTTCTACTTATCGAAAATCTTATCGGCTTTTAAGAACTGTAACTAAAACGTGAGAAACATAAATATTTAAAACAAGTGCCGCCAGCAGAGGTGACGACAGAGGCAGCCGTACAAAGCTGTTTTTTGTTATGGCGGGCGCAGTAACGGAAAGGTTAAAAAATATATTTATTATAGTGACATTGATCGCTTGGATCGCTATGGAAAAAATTGTTGTTATAGCCTGCTTATCGGCAAAGGAACAAAAATCAAATTCGAAGAAAATAAATGATGGGGTGAGTAAAATAGAAAGTAAAAATTCCTCGAGGTACTGTATACGCAAATGGAGGTGGACTCCATGCATTCGATCATAGAGCGGGCTATAAAAAATAAAGATATTCATGTACTAGCAGTATTTAGGCCAAATCGTAACAACTTAAAACTTGTAAAAAATGCTCGTCTCAGGCGAAAAATCGGTTTGACGGTGCGCCGGGGGCAATCGTTTTGCGGCCTGCGGCCGCGCCAATTAGTCTAGAATAATTTATTGTCCGCAACGGCCGTGTCTGTTAGATGCCGGGAAGTTAAGTTAGTTATTAGGTCGCGTTGAGACCACACCCTTTGCGTGGTCTGATTTTGTTCGTATACGTGACAACGAGGCCTTCCTTGAGTTTGAGTGATTAATTTAACTTTGGTTGCCATTAATTTACGTCGACGAGTTGCTTGTGTGGTATTTTAATATCGTACGAAGGAATTTTTGCTTTGTCGGGTGGAACGCTAAACTTTGTGATCCTGGAGGAGATCGCGTTGTTCTTCGATTATAGTGTTGTGCTAGGTGACGTTAGACTTGAGTTCAGATAATGGTGAACGCCCCCTGGCGTGATTGAAAGAAAGAAAGAAAGAAATGCATTTTATTCCAGTTTAAGCATGCAGTCAAGTAAAAAGTAGATAACCTGTACGCCAAGCGAGCGCGCGCCATGTTACACTCCCGTTCACTCGGGACCTTTTTGGCGGGAAAATTTCTAGGTTAGGAAATTTTTTGCAATATTGCAAATTTTGCTATATTTTCACTTTGAGACAATATTTATGGATAAAACTTACAGGAAGTCTTGTTGAATGTATAAACTATCGAATAAAATTATTTTTGGTTGCTAAAAATTGTAATAAAGTATATAAATTACACTGTATAGCATAATAGTAGTATAAACTTCAATTTTAGTGACAAAATTACTACTAATTTGAATTCTACACCTTTGTTTTTGTAGAAATTTATATGAAATTGTTTGGAAATATGTATATTTTATGTTTTATGTGTTTCCATTCGTTACTCATACCAAAATATTAAAATATTAAAAAATTAAAAAAAAAAAATAAAATAATATTTTATCTGTGACATTTCGAACAATATTTCTAAAATATGTTCGTGTGAATTTGAAATAAATACAACGTCATGTTATTTCAAAATATGTAGGAAAACTATTTTTACTTACATTTTACACTAAAAATAAATGAGAATTTGAAAAATAACACATTTATAACCCGCCCGCCAAAACAGGCCTTTCGGAATTTGAAGTACTTTTGGCAATTTACTTTTCACTTTTTATACCACAAATTACATATCTACGTGTTGACTATATTACAAGGAATATAAAAAAGTATAATACTTTCGTTTTTAGTCCAGACACAAATATAAAATTCTATAAAAAAGACGGACGGACCTTCATCAAAGTGACACGTGGAACGCCGGAAGTTCAGAGTGATTTCTTTTTTTTTTTTTCTAAGAAACATTGCCAGGTTATGGTTTAAAATAAAAGAGCATATCTTTGTCTTTGATACTAATATCTATTGCATAGTGTCTTTGGTTTTGTTTAAAACGAAAAAATAGTTTTTTCATAGGTAGACATGTTTACATAATTCTGATCTAATTCGATCACTACTTGGCGGGCGTAAGGTTGGTATTGCGCGATCGAAAGTGAGCATGGCTTGGCGTACAGGTTAAATGCCAAAAGATAAATATAACTAAATTAAAAGTAATTTAACATTATTATAAATTTAAGAAAACCTTTTAAAAATACCCTGTGCTGCAGCATGAAATGAAACGGACCGGACTCAGTGATAGCACTGGTTTTCAGTCCAGCCCTTACCCAGAGGCAGCTCGGGCGGCTGAGTGCACGCTCGCTCTTGATGTCCGAAAATTCCTAATATATAATATACATATGCATACCCATATTCATATATAATTGGAATGAAAGTAGAATTTGCCGTTTTTTTTCCAAAAAGGATACGTATGGAAGCAATATCTACAGTTTTGTGTTAGTAGAAAAATAAAATAATAACTAAGGTAAATACACACAACTCGTATAAGGATTTTTAAATTATTTTAAAAGAAAGAAAGGAAAAAAAAACGATACAAATAGGCTACCCATATTATATGCTTAGTTTCATTGTTGGTATATTTACATTTTTTAAATACAGGATTTAGTATAATTTAAAGTGCCAAACCGCTCGGTGTCTATGAAATACAGTTAAATTACTGGTAAATCCATTCATCGTTAATTTAATAAAAAATTACTAAATTAAAGAATTATCACAAGTTATTATACCTAGATTCTACGTCTTAACCAACATCTTTTTGTTCATTGAGTAGTAGTAATTTATATTTATTTTAAAAATTCTGAGATAATGTGTATTATTGTGATCTTTGGCCCAATCAAGCTTATTGTACAGATATAATGGTTGTTTGTTTTTTACAATACCGAACATAAGAGTGGCAAAGTGTAGTCGTCTCCGGAGGTCCATTTTTAATATATTGGTACATGTGTACGTGGCGGTATGTTAAAGAAAAAACACGCGCAGGCGTTTTGCACCCGTTGTATAATTTGTTTGGTACGAGCTAGAAGTTGCGGTCCTATAAAAGAATCAGCATAGTTGAATTTTGATAAAACAAGGGACTCGCATAAATTAATAAGCAGAGTCAGGTTAAGGTAATTTTGAATTCGATAACGTACTTTTAGCCTAAAAGAGCAATTACGTATAATGTCGAAAATGTGCTTCTCAATTCGCAGCTGCTCGTCCATAACGACACCAAGATTTCTCGCTTCAGGGACTCTCTCTAGTATCCTTATTTATGACAACAGTGGGACATTTCGATATAATCTTCCGTACCTATGTTGGCGTTCCCAGTATCATTTTTTTTTGGATTCAGAACTAGTGTGTTACGCTCAATCCACAGAGATATGCGATTCAGGTCGGTGTTAAGCTTCGCCAAAGCGATATCTGTATCGCAGGGCTTAAAAGAAATATATACCTGTAAGTCATCTGCATACATGTGGAACTTACTTACTTAGTATAAAAAGCAGTGGTCCTAAGATAGAACCCTGCGGAACTCCCCGTTCAACCTGCCGATTATCCGAAGTGATTGCACCTTGAGGAGCAGGGCAACGCATATGGGTCTGCTGGCCGATTATGTCGGTGACGTCAGGTTAAATTACACACCTTCCTACACCACTCACACCTACCATTTACTTGCCCCTGACGGTACCTTGTGGTCGATCCTACCTCCGGAAATCGGTAAGTTCGTGTTTGCTTATCCAGCCATTACATAATAATTATCCATAAGCCATTTGGGCCCGAACCCTCTGTTGCCCGTCGAGTTGGGTTACTGACGGGCCCTAGCCCAGTCAACTTCTGTCGGGGCAACCGAGAGCCGTAACATTTTCTGGTAGCAGAGCGTGGTTGATTGTTTCTCCAATCACGCCTGGCCGTAATACGTTATTTTTTTTGTTTTGTTAGCAAATCGGTGGTTAGAACCACGCCCGTTAGGCTCCGCAAGCGGGAGTATAGTTTAGGGTTAGGTACCTACGCCTCAGGTATTTCGGGTAAGTAGATTAAAAATCCGAAGGGTCGGTCGCCTGAGCGAGACATCTTTGCTGACCGACTGTAGTGTGTACTTGCCGTGTAGTGTAATTGTATTTAATTTAATTTAATAGTAATTTTTATTAAGTAGTGATGCCATCGCTCAAGCCACCGGCGCATCGCCTGAAGACGGAGCTGCGCTGGGCCGCGAATGCCCATACCTTGATAGGGCGACCCGATCAGGTCCATAGTTTAGAGAAGCGGCTCGAGCAGGTCATGGCCCGAAGGGCCGTAGTGGAGGAGGCTTGCACTAAGCTTTTGTCCTCAGATGCGGAACAGGGAGTCCTATACTCCTGCCTCGCGGACTACGAGCAATTCTTTTCGCTCGCGGACGACTTGATCGAGGCGAGGGCCAAGTATGCTAGTGAAGCACGTGAAGCTCGCATCTATCTAAGCATCGAATCTTCGGATCAATTTTGGGAGAGGTACGGCGGGGACGGCGGCTCCTATATTCCGCCTTTCAGGGACCTGCTGCGGTTCTTGGAGGAGCATTGCCGGCAAATTGAGAACTCAGCGGGCACCGTCGACGACCTACGGGTTGCCAACCAGCAACCGCCGTGCCCAGGGAGGGGCGGAATCCACCGGGCAAGTCGTCACCAATCCCCCTAAGACCGAGCGGAGCTCCCGTGAGAGGGCGTCGCCCCTTACCATCGAATAGCGGCCTAGCGCCCAGGGAGGCGCCCCCCTGCTCCTATTGTCGAGCATCCGATCACCGGGTGACGTTGTACCCGAAGTTACTGGGTAAGCCGCTCCCGGCGAGCCAAACCATCGCCAAGAAGCGCCGCTAGTGCTATTCGTGCTTGAAAAGGCACCTCCAACGAGACTGCCCGCACCAGCGGCCCTTTCCGCACTGCCAGGGCAACCACCATGCCGCTTTGTGCCTGGGTGCGAACGTCGCTTCCTTTCGGGGTTCTGCTGGGCCCTCAACTCCCACAGGCGGTGGCGCTCAACCACGCCCTCTGTCGGGCGACGCTTGGCACTCCCCTGCCGGCCACCGTGCCCCTGGGTTTGGAGGGGGTCCCTCCCTCGACCAGTCGGGGGCTCCTCCCAGGGGATGGAGGTCGTCGTCTCCCCTCAGCGCGTTGAGAGGAACTGCATGGCCACTCAGCGGTCTGCTAGACCGTTCTCACCCCCATTAGCTGAGTGGCCGCGACTGGAGTACCACCCTCCCCCCTTTGGTCGGTACCGGTACTACGGGGTTTCTGCGACCTCAAATATATCCCATGCCTCAAGGCCAAGGTTTTCCGAAGCTCCCCAGTTCGGCCCGTTTGGTGATTTCCAACCACGGGTCATTGAGATGCCGCCGGAATGCCGCTTTCGGGACCAGCGACGACCAGAGGCAGCTCCAGCTAGGTAGCTGCCGCCCTAGCTCCCACCACGGCCGCCTCCACCTCCCTTTGAGCCGTCAACAGTCTACTTGTCAAACTGTTCTATTGCCGACGGCCTCAGTTAAGGTGCACAACCCGAGTGGCGACTGTTTAACGGTTCGCGCTCTATTGGATTCGGGTTCACAACGCTGTGTGGCCTCCACTTGGTTGGTGGGAAGACTAGGGCTCCCCTGGAGCTCTGAATTACGTCCAATGGTAGGTATCGGAGGTCCGGAGCCTGCTGCTCCGAGGGGACTGTCCAAGTTGTGTTAATTTTTTGGAACCAACACAAATTTATGTATTAAACTGTATGAGAAATGTCAGAAACATCTTGTGGTTTCTGACAGGTGGTGACAACTATCTCGTCTATGCTAGACGTAAAGTTATCAGAACAGTGACAGCCATTAAGCGTTTAAGGTACAAGATGTCTGGTACATCATCATCATCATCATTACAGCCCTTCACAAGTCCACTGCTGAATATAGGCCTCCCCCAAGTAATGCCACAAAGCACGGTCCTGAGCCACCTGCATCCGTCGACTTCCTGCATGTCTTACCAGATCGTCACTCCATCTAGTGGGGGGTCATCCTACACTTCGCCTACCGGTACGAGGCTGCCACTCGAGAACTTTTCTTCCCCATCGGTTATCGGTTCTTCGAGCTATATGGCCGTCCCATTGCCACTTCTGCTTACTAATCCGTTGGGCTATGTCGGTCACTCTGGTTTTACTGCGGATATCCTCATTTCTGAGTCTATCACGCAGATAAACTCCGAGCCCTCTCCATAGCTCGCTGAGCGACCTTGAGCATCCTCATACGGCCAGCAATGAAGGACCACGTCTCAGACCCGCAAGTCATCACTGGCAACACGCACTGGTTGTACACTTTAGTTTTCAGAGATTGAGGTATACCTGACGAGAAGATGTGTCTTAATTTCCCGAACGCTGTCCAACTGAGTTAAATCCGTCGATTAACCTCTCGGTCAAAGTTGGACTTACCTAGTCGAACTATTTGTACAGCAATCCTTAGTTAACCTTTCAACCGTGATAGTTAAGGTCAATCCTCCATACAACTGGAGAGGCCAATGACGCGTGACAAGACTTTTACGTACTGATAAAGATGAAATGCTGCGGTATATACGTAGTAAAGTAAAGTAAAGTAAAGTAAAGTTACAGCCTATATATACGTCCCACTGCTGGGCTCAGGCATCCCCTCATTTCTGAGAGGGTTTAGGGCAAGGAAGTGTCCGCCGCGCTGCCCAAATGCGTGTTGACGAACTTCACATGTCTTCGAAATTCTTATTCCTCAGACATGCAGGTTTCCTCACGATGTTTTCCTTCACCGCCGAGCACGTGGTAAATCAGCACTTAAAATTGCAATTAACAATTTCATTGGTGCCGGCGGGGATCGAACCCGGGTTACTCGCGTTCTGTTATATTTACAGCGAGCGTTAACCACTGAGATACCACAGCTCACGGTATATACGTATGTATACCTAACTTTCTAAGTTGAAAGTGGAAAATTTTAACATCAAGTTATGTTCGATGAGTATTGAATTATATAATTAACTTCCTTGCAAGTTATATTCATATTTGAAGCTACTATAGTTACCAAGTTTCAAAGCTATATCATTCAACCTCACAGCTTGGTTTGAAATGAAAGTTTAATAATTAACTGCAAGCCTGGTACGTTTAGAACAATGAGGTTAATAGCTAACGATACTCGCTAAAGTTAATTATAATATATTTCAGTTCATAATAGCATATTAAAATTATAACAAATTTGAGTAACCTATAATTAGTTCCATGTTTTTAACCATACAACTCATGAAGTAGAGAAAATTGAACGTAGGTGCAGCAATATAGAAAAATAAAATGACATTTGGTTATAATTACACAAAACGTTACTTAAATTAAAGTGCATAAGATTTTGCTATACTATTAAATAAACTGCAAAAATATTAGTCATTATTTAATTTCACTGGTTGCGCCAAAAAATACAAATTTGTATTTATGTAATTAGTTGGTTAGATTAGTATGCAATAATTTCCCTTCCCACTTTCGTTTTCCTTTCCGCACGGGCATGCCCAAGGGGGGCTAGATTAGTAACCTTATTTTGTCCGCCCATTTGGGGTGCACTGGCCAAAAGTGAAAGGCAGATGCACGCCGCCGGCAGTCTGGCAGTTATCGTCGTGCGCAGTTACAGCGCAATCTTGGCCGTGATTGCATTGGAATCGCACCACAGAACAGTAAAAACTTTCGTAATGACCGCTGTCGTGCAAAAGTGCATTAATCGCCGCGCATCACTCACCCAGCTCCAACGTAGTTTCGCCATCCTCGAGGCCTTAGTAAGCCGCTCGCAGAAGCCCTCAGTAAGTTGCTGTTACTTTAAATCTTGAGTTGTTTTTTATTTGTTGATATTTTCCTTGGTAGCTTATGTTTTCCGTCGTCCCGGCTAATGTAGTGAATTAAATTGTAGGAAGTATATTTGTCCAAAGACAGCCACGTGCCGTGTCTGCCATTTTGTTTTGGCTTATAATGAACCAAGCTAATACACAGTCCACTATCGTCATTCACGCACCAATAATTTTGGGGTCATTATTCATTATTGTAAGGAAACTTATCCAACGTGTTCGAAATGCCTGTGCCCGCTTCTGTTATAAATTTCCTCCACGTGCCCATGATATGATCACACCTTGTATTAACAACGCAAGAATGCTTATGATGGATTACTGTTGGCAACTACATTTCGCCATTTTATTGTTTGGCACTATTAAAACGAGGACACCCTCCTATCTTTATAATAAGTTACAATGGGCATGAGACAATGCTAAAATTTCGATAAGAGCTTTGTCGTACGAGGTACTCATACCTATACATCATTCTACCGCATTCCGAGGGAGCTTCAGATATATCGCAACTAAGTGCTGGAATAACCTTCCACTGCCTCTTCGAAACCTACAATCAGTGTATAATTTTCGTATAAAATACAAAGTTATGCTATTAAACGAATAGATACGATTGTAGATTATCATCAGATTATTAATATAAAATTTAATGTTTTAATGCTTATGAAATGTACACCTATGAATGTTCCAGTGTGTATAATTTTCTTTTTTCTTTTCTTTCCTTCATACGTCACAGGTATACAATCTAATTACATTATTATCTTTTCATTGCATGTTCTGTGATAAAATATGCTAAATGGATGTTGTATATATATACTATACGTGTGTATTTGCGCCACTTTGCACTATAGCTTAACGCTTATAAGGGATTCGTTAATTATTATCCAATAAGATTACTGCAAAGCCCATTTCAGGTTTCCTATCTACCGCTTTATGCCCAGCATGTGCATTCGTGTGTTAACGGGCTCACACAAGTTGAGAAGACACGCAATCAACCGCACCGCTTACATCTCGCACCATCACTCCCGCCCTTGTGTAATTTGGATATTGAATTATACAAGCATATAATAAAAAGTATAGACATTTACAATAACGCTATATTTCGTGATTATCTGTGAAGTTGATAAGTGTGAAGACAGCCGGCAGCCATTGAGACACGAGGCAGATCAGCGGAAGTCCAGGTGGGTGCACATGCATTCCTTCACGTCCTTCCTATATCCCGAATTTAGGGGATTTGCAGTATCACGAATAAATTAAATTCCATTCACCGCTCGCACCGCGCTCATATACAGTCCACTATTCTATTTAAATTAATAGCCGCACCGCATAACATTATTTAATACATTTGAACCAGCAGTTTGGTGGTTGGCGTTGCCAAATCCACCATATATTTTTTGGTCACTTTGGCCGGGATTAAATTAACCTTTAGGCCCGGAGAAGTAAATTCATTTTTTTATATATTACAAACAATTATATACGTATATATTATTAAATCATAATAAATTGTAGTTCTAATTATACTAACTACAATATTTATTTGTCCCGCATCGCTTATTACACGTATTATAATACCTTTGTAACGCATACCACACCGCTTCATTATTCCATTAATGATATTTTACTTGTTGATTAACCGCCATCTTTCTAGTAACGCGAGATTGCTTCGTTCCCCAGTTAACTAATTCTACCGTCACTTATCGCAATAATTTTAGTCCGCATTTGTTTGTTGAAAATGACGACGAGAAGCAAAGAATCGAAACTGGTTTCGGATGAAGAAGTTAGTTTAAAAATTATTATCGCTAAACGTAATTATATTTACGAACGATTACAAAAAATTTACGAGACTTCAAAGGGCGCATTTAATTCCTTGGACGAGCAGAATTTATTTCTTAGCATCGCTTCGAATATAGAACAATTACGTAGTGAGTTTCAAGAAGTTCTAGTAGATAATTATAATACTAAACATTTAAAATTAAACCCTAATGCAGACGTTGATTACGAGGCTTGGAACTCATTTGAAGATTTATATAGTCGTATTAAGTGCCAAATTACGAAAATATCCACATCGCCTTCCACTGTTACGTTAGAAAATAGATTTTCTACTAACTACCTAACTAACTAATAACTAACTAACTTCTAAATTAAAAACTTCACTTCCGCCAATTGAATTAATGTCATTTAACGGAGACATACGCCAATGGTCCATGTTTTATCAACAATTTAAGACATTTACGACAATTTACAATTAACTGATACCGAACGTGTTTATTATTTGGTTAACAAATTGAGTGACAGGGCGTTATCAGTTTGTTTGCCGGGTTAGCCCCTACCGCAGAAAATTATTCCATTATTTGGAATGCGCTTATAAGAAGATATAATGACGAACGCACACTCGCATCTACGTATATTAACCAACTATTGAATTTAACACAGGTGAACGCAAACACAACAGGAGGTTATCATAAATTTATGGACAAATTTGATGCTTCAATTAATGCTCTAAAGCAATTAAAAATTGAGGACTTAGCTGATTTTTTGTTTTTAAATATTGCACTTAGAAAATCAGATCATGACACTGTTAAGTCATTTGAAATATCTTGTCGCACAATTTGCATACCAAACTACGCCTCTTTAGTACAATTTTTATATGAACAGAATAGGGCTATATGCCATACATTTAATAATTCGCATACTTTATCTACATCCAATAATAATCGAAACAAATCACTTTCAAATAAATTTAGTAAAATATTTATTAATACAGATCCTTCGCATTCATGTATCTTTTGTAATTCAAATGATCATGAACACTTGTATGTTTGTCCACGCTTTTTAAAATTAAATACACAACAACGTTACGATATTATTAAACAAAACAATTGTTGTATTAATTGTTTAAGTAATAAACACTCGACTTCTTTTTGTAAATCGAAGCGTAAGTGTATATACTGCGCGCAGCGCCACCATTCTTTAATTCATTCTGACCCGAATCAGAATGGCTCTAAGACTGCATTTCGTAGTAGCAATATGTTACACTCAGAGGTTGTGCAGACGCGTAACGCTAATGCATGCAGCACGCATTCGATTAATTACTGCGCAGTTAACGATAATAAGGTAAATTCTTCTGTCGCTCACAATTCGAATACGGAGGAAAATGAAAAAACACTTACCTTTTCATGTAATATTTCTCGCGATTATAGTACTCTCCCGCGCTATACTACTTTATTGGGGACTGCAAAAATAAAGGTCGTAGATAAGTACGACAATGAACATTTTATTCGGTGTTCAGTTGACCCCGGATCCCAAAGCGACTATATTACGAAGGATTGTTGTAAACGCTTATTTCTTTCCGTTTCGAATAAAAATCGTTTTACCGAAGTACACGGGATCGGTGGTGTGTCCCAGAAGATTTTAGGTGTCACTTCACTGCAGTTCACGTCTCGTTTTAATGATAACAAATTTTATCATATTGAACCATTAGTTGTTCCGACCATCACGGGTCAGTTGCCAGATTCGATAGTAGATGTTTCAAAAATTCGCTATTTAGATAAAATACGCTTAGCAGATGATCAGTTTTATCAACCTGGGTCTATAGATATTTTATTGGGGGTTAATACCTACATAAAACTTTTGTCGCCTGAAAACTTAATTCATTCGCAATGGCCTAGTGCCATAGAAACATCACTCGGATATATTATTATGGGTGATGCTGAAGCCGCTATATCACATCATTCCTCGCGTTCATTTGTTTCCTGTTCTTACGATACAAATTTAAATCAAAATTGTCATAATGATATAATGGAAAAATTTTTGGAAAATTGAAGAACTTCCGCAAAAAATATATTTGGAGGAATAATAATAATAATAATAATAAATAATTTACGGCCGTACAATGATACAATGAAACGGTGCCGGGCCTGGGCGTCTCCCGTTAATTGACGCCCAAAAATGGATGATGGATATAAGTAGAAAGCGTATAGGGCCGCTGCCTGGGGGTCGCCGGGGCGCGTCTGGAGTTGGCGCTGGACGCGGCAGCATGCGGGCCGCCAGCCGAGCGCGAGGAGCTGCAAGATCACCTAACAGCCCCCCGCATCCATCATCCCCACCAGACGGCTTGATGTTGGCAGGGTCCTCTCGGACTCGGCAAGCGGCATCCGCCGCTGGTGGAGTGCGCCGCATGCGTTGGACAAGGGATATGAACGCAAACGCATTGCGGGCGTACTATAGGGCGAAAGGGGAAGAAACTGCGGGGATAGCGTATCGGGCTCGGATGCATTGCTTTTTTGCTGAGCTGGAGCCGTCTATTCCCGTCACGGAACAAAACCTGGCAGACCGAGTTCGGTACATCATGCGCTCGAAAATATTTGATGATGCCGAGCTCGAACGACTACGACGTGAGGCTATTCCCTCATCGAATGAATTGGCTACGGCTGGGGATGCGGCTCCTCAGGCGACAGACCAGCTGCCACGCGTAGAAGCCGCCATGGATCTTCCAGTTTTGGTTAATTCAGACGATGATGAAATGGTCTCCCACGAACTAGAGAAAATGAGGAATATATTGGAAGAGGCGATTTTGGAAACGCGCAGCATGCCTCTCGAAAATCGACCGCGACTTCCCCGCATACCTCTAAGCAAGTGAAATCGGGCTGTCGTGAGGGCTCTTAACCCAATGCTGGTAACCTATTTGGAAGCCAGCCGGGACCTTTGCGAGACGGACTCAGTTCTTTTTGGCGCCGCAGTGGCAGCTTGCCGTATTATTGGCGCCAAACTTCCCATGGCTCGACGCGCTACTAAACAAAGTAGCGCCATCCCAGCCTGGAGAAAAAGAATTGAAGACCGTATCGCAAAGGCAAGGGCCCTTATCGGCAGACTGATAAGCTTCAGGTCAGGTAATAATAGACCGAGGGTTGTGCGCACCGTTAGAATGGCGTTTGCTGGGACAAATATCAGTTTGTCCCAGCCGGATATCACGCAGAAACTAACGGAGCGACCTGAAGCAAAAGATTGCTGCTTGGGGGAAGCGGATTCGCCGATTTACCGAGAGGTCAAGGCGGTTCAACCAGAATCGTCTCTTCCAGAGTGATCAGAAGAGGCTCTACAAATCATTGGAGCGACCAGAGATATGTGGAGCGGGCCCAGGACCGGATCAGGCTAACACTGTCGCATTTTGGCGTGGCCTGTGGTCAGAGCCCGTAAACCACAGCGAGGGCCCTTGGACGGAAGTTGTGGCGAGTCAGTGTGCGAGTATTACGCCCATAGACCCCGTCATCATAACGCCAGATGACGTAGCTGAGGCGGTCCGTAGAGCCCCGAACTGGAAAAGCCCGGGACTCGACGGACTGCATCACTACTTTCTGAAGGGCTTCATGGTGTGTCACGCTGTGCTCGCCCGTCAGTTTCAAGAGGCTCTCAACCAGAAGTCGCTCCCTAGCCTCTTCACTACTGGGATCACTCATTTGGTTCCTAAAGACCAGGTTACCACAGACCCGAGCAAATACCGCCCCATTACGTGTCTACCCACCTATATAAGACACTGACATCCATTTTGAGCGCGAGAATCACTTGTCACCTGGAGCTAAATCAGGAACTAAGGAACCACTCCTCATTGACGCGGTCATTGGCAAAGTGGTGAAACGCAACTGTCGGAATTTCTCCGCTGCTTGGATAGACTACAGAAAGGCATTCGACTCGGTACCCCATACATGACTAAAGAGGGTCCTCGAGCTGTACAAGATAGACTGTACAGTGAGAGACTTCCTCGAGCAGTGTATGGGGCAGTGGAGTACGATCCTTTGTCATCTGGGTGAGCGGATGATGACTGCGGAGAACCACATAAGGATAAGAAGGGGTATCTTCCAGGGCGATTGTCTGAGTCCAATCTGGTTCTGCCTCTCCCTGAACCCTCTCAGTACTTTACTGGAGGGCTCCGGGGGGGGGGGGGGATTTCAGCTTCGGAAAGGAGGTACAAAAGTGACCTACTTTTTCTATATGGATGACCTCAAGTTATTCGCCTCTAGTCGCTCCCATCTTATGGAATTGCTAAACATCACTTGTGAATTTAGCAATTCTATTGGAATGGAGCTGGGAACGGATAAATGTGCGGTCCTCCATGTTGAAAAGGGAAGGGTTGCTAACTCTGAGTGCATAGACATATCTATGCCCTTCAACTTAAGGACCCTTTCCGAGGCTGAAACATACCGATACCTGGGTATGTCACAGAACATCGGTATCGATGAGGCTGGTATGAAACAGTCAGTTTGCGACGTGTTTTATGCACACTTGACCAAAGTTTTTACAGTGGTAGAGCCATGCGGCAGCTTTGCTGTTGCACGTATGGGCCGGCTCAAACCGGGGTGGTATCACGACCTCACAGAATACCGGCGTGAAGTGGAAGTTCTGCTCCCGCGTTTCGTCTGGTGAGTGCAGGTGGCCGGAGGCCCAAATCCCCCCCCCATCAACATGGTAGCGGAATTAAATAAAGATAGACTACCCCAGGAGGGTACCAGCACCCCTGGAGAATCCCTCGCTGAGCATCCACGACCATGTTTCTCCACTTCTGAGCGTGGGTGCTCAGGCTGCCCCGCGTATTCTGGGGGGGGCCAAATTCCGCTCAAGACTAAAACTGCTCGGGGCAAACGGAGCAACAAGACCAAGGCGACCCCTGCCACGCTGTCCGTGAATTTCTGCAATATCAGGGGACTTCACTCCAACCTAAACGCCGTCCACTACCATCTCGAGACGGCGAGGCCGGCTCTGCTCTTTCTGACCGAGACGCAGGTGTCCTCTCCGGCTGATGTTTCGTATCTCTCCTGCCCGGGGTACAAACTGGAACACTCCTTTGTGCCTCGGGCTGGAGTTTGCGTTTACGTCAGAGAGGACATCTGTTCTCGACGCCTCGGCAGACTTGAAGGTTCGGACCTGTCCATCCTTTGGCTACGCGTAGACAGCGACGACCATCCGCGCGTCTACGGGTGCCTCTATAGGTCCCACAGCGGTAATGCCGAAACAGACCGACTCTTCGACCACGTCCAAATGGCTGCAGATTCGTTGCTACAGCAGATCCCCTCCGCAGAGATCGTGATCCTCGGCGACTTTAACGCCCATCACGCCGAATGGCTCGGTTCACGTTTAACCGATCATGCGGGGAGATCTGTTCATGATTTTGCCTTGGCATATGGTCTGACACAACTGGTTACTTCGCCTACGCGGATTCCAGATGTGGAGGATCATGCACCTTCCCTGTTGGACCTTCTGCTGACCTCTCACCCGGACGGATATCAGATTTCCGTCGACGCCCCTTTAGGCTCCTCGGACCATTGTCTGATCCGGAGTGTTGTGCCACTCACGCTGAAATCGCGGTTGCATTCTGCAGGCTGCCGCCGTGTTTGGCACTATAGGTCAGCCGATTGGGATGGGATGCGGTCTTTCTTTGCATCCTACCCTTGGGGGCGGGTTTGCTTCTCGCCGGATGATCCCAACGTTGTTGCGGATTCTGTTTCTGATGTGGTACTTCAGGGTATGGAACTTTTTATTCCTTCCTCTGTGGTGCCCATTGGAGGCAAATCTCAGCCATGGTTTGGTCGCTCCTGTAAAATAGCATCATGCTATAAGCAGGAGTGCTACCAAGCCTGGGTTGATGCATCAACGTCCCGGGATGTAAACACCAGCGCTCTAAAAAAGAAGTATAATTCCGCCTCTAGGTCCTTCAAAAGAGTCATTGCCAAGGCAAAGTCAGAGCACATAGGCAGAATTGGCGAGAAACTAGTTCGCCTTCCTTCTGGAACCCGTGCATTCTGGTCTCTCGCCAAGGCTGTCCAGGGGAATTTCTGTCAGCCATCTCTTCCATCTCTGCACAGGGAGGACGACTCACTGGCCCATACTGCAAAGGAGAAAGCCGATCTTCTAGGCTCCTTCTTTGCGTCTAACTCGACTCTCGATGACGGGGGGAGTACGCCGCCGACCATCCCGCGGTGTGAGTGCTCCATGCCGGAAGTGCAGTTCACACAGCGCTCGGTTCGCAAAGCACTCCTCTCCCTGGACATCCACAAGTCGAGTGGGCCTGACGGAATCCCCCCAATTGTGCTGAGGACGTGTGCTCCAGAGTTGGCACCGGTTTTAACGCGTCTTTTCCGGTACTCCTACTCCCTAGGCGTAGTCCCAAAATCGTGGAAGACGGCTTTCGTCCACCCGATCCCTAAAAAAGGCGACCGCTCAGACCCGTCCAACTACCGGCCAATCGCCATCACCTCCTTGTTCTCCAAAACAATGGAGTCCATTGTAAACTGCCAGCTCATGAGGTACCTTGAGGATCACCAGCTGATTAGTGATCACCAATACGGTTTTCGCCGTGGTCGGTCAGCTGGTGATCTTCTGGTCTACCTCACTCACAGATGGGCGGAGGCAGTAGAGTTCAAGGGGGAGGCATTGGCCGTTAGTTTGGACATTGCGAAGGCCTTCGATCGGGTTTGGCACAAAGCGCTTCTTTCGAAGCTCCCTTCCTATGGGCTTCCCGAGAAATTGTGCAATTGGATCACCAGCTTTCTTGCAGATCGGAGCATCAAGGTCGTTGTAGACGGTGCAAGCTCCGATTGCAAGCCTATTAATGCTGGTGTTCCACAGGGCTGCGTGCTATCGCCAACGCTGTTTCTTCTGCATATCAATGATATGTTGCATACCCGTAACATTCATTGCTATGCAGATGACAGCACTGGTGATGCTCTTTACACCGGTCGAGCCAATATTTCTCGGGAAAACGTCTCCGAGTGCCGGGACAAACTTGTGTCTGAAGTCGAGTCTTTGCTGAACAGAGTCTCGGATTGGGGACGACTAAATCTAGTCCAGTTTAACCCCCAGAAGACACAAGTTTGCGCGTTAACCGCTAAAAAGAACCCCTTTGTCGTATCCCCTCAGTTTCAAGGCACTCCCCTTGTTGCCTCAGCCAGTATCGGAATCCTCGGCGTCGACATATCGAGTGACGTGCAGTTTCGTGGTCACTTGGAAGGGAAGGCCAAATTGGCCTCTAAAAAGCTTGGCGTGCTCAGCAGAGCGGGACAGTATTTCATGCCGGCACACCGCCTGCAACTTTACAAGGCGCAGGTTCGGCCGCACATGGAATACTGTTCCCATCTCTGGGCTGGGGCTCCCCAGTACCAGCTCCTTCCACTTGACCGCATCCAGCGCAGAGCGGCTCGAATCGTCGACGACGGAGTGCTTTCCGATCGGCTCGATTCACTGGCGTTGCGAAGAGATGTTGCATCTCTTTGCGTATTTTATCGCATCTATCACGGGGAGTGCTCTGAGGAATTGTTCGGATTAATCCCAGCCGCCAAATTTCGTGAACGCACGACACGGCAAACGTCCCGATACCATCCACACCATCTGGATGCTTGGCGGTCCACCACTGTACGTTTCACAAGGAGTTTTCTTCCACGTACAACCTCTCTGTGGAATAGTTTATCATCGGCAATTTTTCCGGACCGATACGACCTGGGGACCTTCAAGAAAAGAGCTTACTCCTTTCTAAAGGGCCGGCAACGCACCCGCAATTCTCCTGGTGTTGCGGTTGATCATGGGCGGCGGTAGTCACTTAACATCAGGTGAGCCGCATGCTCGTTTGCCCCCTCTTCTATAAAAAAAAAAAAAAAAAAAAGTGCTTAACCTGTACGCCAAGCGAGCGCGCGCCATGTTACACTCCCGTTCACTCGGGACCTTTTTGGCGGGAAAATTTCTAGGTTAGGAAATTTTTTGCAATATTGCAAATTTTGCTATATTTTCACTTTGAGACAATATTTATGGATAAAACTTACAGGAAGTCTTGTTGAATGTATAAACTATCGAATAAAATTATTTTTGGTTGCTAGAAATTGTAATAAAGTATATAAATTACACTGTATAGCATAATAGTAGTATAAACTTCAATTTTAGTGACAAAATTACTACTAATTTGAATTCTACACCTTTGTTTTTGGAGAAATTTATATGAAATTGTTTGGAAATATGTATATTTTATGTTTTATGTGTTTCCATTCGTTACTCATACCAAAATATTAAAATATTAAAAAATTAAAAAAAAAAAATAAAATAATATTTTATCTGTGACATTTCGAACAATATTTCTAAAATATGTTCGTGTGAATTTGAAATAAATACAACGTCATGTTATTTCAAAATATGTAGGAAAACTATTTTTACTTACATTTTACACTAAAAATAAATGAGAATTTGAAAAATAACACATTTATAACCCGCCCGCCAAAACAGGCCTTTCGGAATTTGAAGTACTTTTGGCAATTTACTTTTCACTTTTTATACCACAAATTACATATCTACGTGTTGACTATATTACAAGGAATATAAAAAAGTATAATACTTTCGTTTTTAGTCCAGACACAAATATAAAATTCTATAAAAAAGACGGACGGACCTTCATCAAAGTGACACGTGGAACGCCGGAAGTTCAGAGTGATTTCTTTTTTTTTTTTTCTAAGAAACATTGCCAGGTTATGGTTTAAAATAAAAGAGCATATCTTTGTCTTTGATACTAATATCTATTGCATAGTGTCTTTGGTTTTGTTTAAAACGAAAAAATAGTTTTTTCATAGGTAGACATGTTTACATAATTCTGATCTAATTCGATCACTACTTGGCGGGCGTAAGGTTGGTATTGCGCGATCGAAAGTGAGCATGGCTTGGCGTACAGGTTAACAGCCTTTTGTCCGGTGTGAATAAGACACACGCATATAACGGCTGGGTCATGCCTGTCCTCATGTATACCTTTGGCATACTCAGGTGGACTCAGACTGAACTTAACGCCCTGGACAAAAAAGTCCGCACTACCATGACGTCCCACAGGATGCATCATCCGAGATCGTCGGTAATGAGGCTGTACTTGCCGCGAAAGCATGGTGGGCGTGGCTTCTTGAGCGCGCTCACCATGCATAATCGCGAAGTGTGCAGCCTCCGTGATTACTTCCTGATGAGATCGGATGATCCATTCTATAATGACGTCATTTCTTGTGATAAAGGACTTACCCCTCTATCCTTAGCCAACGAGCAATGGCAAAACCCGGCAGTGCAGAGCATTTCCGACCGGGAGACCGTATGGAAGGAGAAGGAGCTCCACGGGAGGTTCTACAAGGCTCTACATGAGCCTTTCGTAGACACAGCAGCCTCCCTCCACTGGCTACGCTTTGGTGATCTCTTCGGGGAAACCGAGGGTTTTGTCTGTGCAATACAGGATCAGGTTATTAAGACCAACAACTATCGGAGATACATCCTAAAGGATGGCACCGTCGACATCTGTCGAGCTTGTCGCCATCCCGGTGAGTCACTTAGGCATGTCATCTCCGGTTGTTCGGCGCTTTCTAACTCTGAGTACTTGCACAGGCACAACCTAGTAGCCAGAATTCTTCACCAGGAGCTCGCTCTGAAATACGGTCTCGTGGATCGGAAATTGCCGTATTACAAGTACTTGCCGGAAGCCGAGCCATCATCACAAACAGGACTATTCTTGCGATTAAGCCTGATATTGTGCTGATGGACCGGGCACAGTCAAGGATATTTTTGGTCGACATTACCATTCCGTATGACGAGAACCTCGTGAAAGCCGAAACAGACAAGCTAACAAAATATCTGGACCTGACTCACGAGGTGACCGACATGTGGGGTGGTCTGCCGACTGAAATTATTCCTGTAGTCATCTCTGCAAACGGGCTAATCCCAGTCAGCCTCTCGGGTCATCTGAAGCGACTGGGACTACGTGGCGGACCGCTTCGCGCTCAAATGCAGAAGGCGGTGCTCATCGATACCGCCCGCATCGTCCGCCGGTTTCTTTCCCTTTCCCCCTAACCCTCGGCCGTTTGGTCTCCCCTGCCGAGGGCCTCCATCTGGTTGGGCTTTTATTTATTTATGTATTTTTATATTTATTTTATGTTATTGGTATTTATGTATATTTATCTTTTCATTTTCATTTATAATTATATATTTATAGAACCCAACCAGATGAGAAAACTATATAGATACCCCATAATAATAATAATAATAATAAAAAGGGGAAGAAACTGGATGTTTGGCGTATCGGGCTCGGATGCATCGCTTTTTTGCAGAGCTGGAGCCATCTCTATCCGTCACTGAGCAAAACCTGGCAGACCGAGTTAGGTACATCCTGCGCTCCAACATATTTGGTGACGCCGAACTCGAGCGACTACGACGTGAGGCTATTCCTTCATCGAATGGAAATGCTGCGGCTGGGAATGCGACGCCACTAGATGCGCAACAAACTGCATATGTGGATGCTGCCGTCAACATTCCATTTGTGGCTAATTCAGACGATGATGGAATAGTCTCCCACGAACTAGAGAAAATGAGGAGCATACTGGAAGAGTCGATGCTGGAAACGCGCAGCATGCCTCTCGATAATCGACCGCGACTTCCCCGCATACCCCTTAGCAAGCGAAATCGGGCTGTCGTGCGGGCTCTTAACCCAATGCTGGTAACCTATTTGGAAGCCAGCCGGGACCTTTGCGAGACGGATTCAATTCTTTTTGGCGCCGCACTGGCAGTATGCCGTATTATTGGCGCCAAACTTCCCGTGGCTGGACGTGCTACTCAAAAAAGTAGCGCCATCCCAGCCTGGAGAAAAAGAATTGAGGACCGTATCGCAAAGGCAAGGGCCCTTATCGGCAGACTGACAAGCTTCAGGTCGGGTAATACTAGACCGAGGATTATGCGCACCGTTAGGATGGCGTTTGCTGGGACAAATATCGGTTTGTTCCAGCCGGATATCACGCAAAAACTAACGGAGCGCATAGATGACCTGAAGCAAAAAATCGCTGCTTGGGGGAAGCGGATTCGACGATTTAGCGAGAGGTCAAGGCGGTTCAACCAGAATCGTCTCTTCCAGAGTGATCAGAAGAGGCTCTATAAATCATTGGAGCGACCAGAGGTATGTGGAGCGGGCCCAGGACCGGATCAGGCTGCCACTGTCGCATTTTGGCGTGGCCTGTGGTCAGAGCCCGTAAACCACAGCGAGGGCCCTTGGATGGAAGTTGTGGCGAGCCAGAGTGCAAGTGTTACGCCTATGGACCCCGTCACCATAACGCCTGAAGACGTGGCTGAGGCGGTCCGTAGGGCCCCGAACTGGAAAAGTCCGGGGCTTGACGGGCTGCATCATTACTGGTTGAAGGGGTTCGTAGTGTGTCACGCTGTGCTCGCCCGACAGTTTCAAGAGGCTCTCGATCAGAAGTCGCTCCCGAGCCTCTTCACTACTGGGATCACTCATTTGGTTCCTAAAGATCAGGATACCACAGACCCGAGCAAATACCGCCCCATCACGTGTCTACCCACCATATATAAGACACTGACATCCATTTTGAGCGCGAGAATCACTTGTCACCTGGAGCTAAATCAGGTGATGTCACGCGCTCAAAATGGATGCCGGGGCGGTGGTCGTGGAACCAAGGAACCACTCCTCATTGACGCGGTCATTGGCAAAGTGGTGAAACGCAACCGTCGGAATTTCTCCGCCGCCTGGATAGACTACAGAAAAGCATTCGACTCGGTGCCCCATACATGGCTAAAGAGGGTCCTCGAGCTGTACAAGATTGACTGTACAGTTCGAGACTTCCTCGAGCAGTGTATGGGGCAGTGGAGTACGATCCTTTGCTATCTGGGCGAGCGGATGATGGCTGCGGAGAACCACATAAGGATAAGAAGGGGTATCTTCCAGGGCGATTGTCTGAGTCCAATCTGGTTTTGCCTCTCCCTGAACCCTCTCAGTACTTTACTGGAAGGCTCCGGGAGGGGATTTCAGCTTCGGAAAGGAGGTACAAAAGTGACCCACCTTTTCTATATGGATGACCTCAAATTATTCGCCTCCAGTCGCTCCCATCTTATGGAATTGCTAAACATCACGTGTGAATTTAGCAATTCTATTAGAATGGAGCTGGGGACGGATAAATGTGCGATCCTCCATGTTGAGGGGGGAAGGGTTGCTAACTCTGAGGGCATAGACTTATCTATGCCCGTCAACTTAAGAACCCTTTCCGAGGCTGAAACATACCGATACCTGGGTATGTCACAGAACATCGGTATCGATGAGGCTGGTATGAAACAGTCAGTTTGCGACGTGTTTTATGCACGCTTGACCAAATGCTTAACAGTCTTTTGTCCGGTGTGAATAGGACACACGCATATAACGGTTGGGTCATGCCTGTCCTCATGTATACCTTTGGCATACTCAGGTGGAGTCAGACTGAACTTAACGCCCTGGATAGAAAAGGCCGCACTACAATGACGTCCCATAGGATGCATCATCCGAGATCGTCGGTAATGAGGCTGTACTTGCCGCGAAAGCATGGTGGGCGTGGCTTCTTGAGCGCGCTCACCATGCATAATCGCGAAGTGTGCAGCCTCCGTGATTACTTCCTGATGAGATCGGATGATCCATTCTATAATGACGTCATTTCTTGTGATAAAGGACTTACCCCTCTATCCTTAGCCAACGAGCAATGGCAAAACCCGGCAGTGCAGAGCATTTCCGACCGGGAGACCGTATGGAAGGAGAGGGAGCTCCACGGGAGGTTCTACAAGGCTCTACATGAGCCTTTCGTAGACACAGCAGCCTCCCTCCACTGGCTACGCTTTGGTGATCTCTTCGGGGAAACCGAGGGTTTTGTCTGTGCAATACAGGATCAGGTTATTAAGACCAACAACTATCGGAGATACATCCTAAAGGATGGCACCGTCGACATCTGTCGAGCTTGTCGCCATCCCGGTGAGTCACTTAGGCATGTCATCTCCGGTTGTTCGGCGCTTTCTAACTCTGAGTACTTGCACAGGCACAACCTAGTAGCCAGAATTCTTCACCAGGAGCTCGCTCTGAAATACGGTCTCGTGGATCGGAAATTGCCGTATTACAAGTACTTGCCGGAAGCCGTGCTCGAAAATGATCGCGCCAGGCTCTATTGGGACCGGGCCATCATCACAGACAGGACTATTCTTGCGAATAAGCCTGATATTGTGCTGATGGACCGGGCACAGTCAAGGATATTTTTGGTCGACATTACCATTCCGTATGACGAGAACCTCGTGAAAGCCGAAACAGACAAGCAAACAAAATATCTGGACCTGGCTCACGAGGTGACCGACATGTGGGGTGGTCTGCCGACCGAAATTATTCCTGTAGTCGTCTCTGCAAACGGGCTAATCCCAGCCAGCCTCTCGGGTCATCTGAGGCGACTGGGACTACGTGGCGGACCGCTCCAGGCTCAAATGCAGAAGGCGGTGCTCCTCGATACCGCCCGCATCGTCCGCCGGTTTCTTTCCCTTTCCCCCTAACCCTCGGCCGTTTGGTCTCCCCTGCCGAGGGCGTCCATCTGGTTGGGCTTTTATTTATTTCTGTATTTTTATATTTATTTTATGTTATTGATATTTATGTATATTTATCTTTTCATTTTCATTTATAATTATATATTTATGGGACCCAACCAGATGAGAAAACTATATAGATACCCCAATAATAATAATAATAATATTCCACAACTATCACACAACGCCATCTAGTCCCAAGCTAAGCAGAGCTTGTGTTATGGGTACTAGAGACAACTGATACACATACTTATATATTTCTAAATACATAAATATTATAGATAAATTACACCCAGACACAGAACAAATGATCGTGCTCATCACGCAAACATTTGTCCTGGGTGGGAATCGAACCCACGACCTCCGGCATAGCAGTCAGTCTCACTAACCACTAGACCAACAGGCCATTCATCAGAATGTGAAGACATTTATACTTCTACTACTTACCGCCAAAACGACGGACGGTATGTGGTCGCCCTGCCATTTAAGAAAAGGCCCGACATATTGGGTGACTCTTTAATGAATGCAAAAAAAGTATCTTACTTTTGGAAAAACGCTTTAACAAATATCCCGATCTTCGCGATCAATACAATGTTGTTATAAGGGAATACATTAATAAGGGTATTTTATCCGCTGTTTCTGATAATGATTGTATACAGCCTTCTTTTTATTTGCCGCATCACCCTGTCGTACGGAATGATAAAAGAACAACGAAGTTGCGCATCGTTTTAGACGCTAGTGCTAAGTCGGATAACGATATTTCTTTGATTGACATTTTGCACACCGGACAAAATTTACAAACAGACATTTTTAATATTTTATTAAATGTTAGAGTTTATCGCATCGCTTTCTTTGCAGATGTTAGGCAAATGTACTTGTGTACTTGTGTATATATAAGTCCAAAAATCCCATCGCGCTTTTCAACGCATTTTATATCGGTTTTCTACAGAAGAAACTATACGAACATATGAATTTAATCGCGTCACATACGGATTACGCTCTTCCCCTTTCCTCGCACTTCGCACTTTACGCCAGTTAGCCGCTGACGAAAGGGAGTCCTATCCCCTTGCTGCTTCTGTAGTGGATAGGGATATTCATATGGATGACCTAGTTTCCTCCGCGCCTTGCGTCAACAACGCAGTCAACACCGCCACTCAACTTATCCAAATGTTTCGCCGAGGTGGATTCGATTTGGTTAAGTGGACAAGTAACTGCAAGGAGCTTTTACAACATATACCAGCATCACATCGTCAACAAGACTCGGTATCATTTGATGATAATGACATTTAAAAAAATTTAGGCCTTCGTTGGTATCCCGCTACCGATAAGTTTTCCTTTCTTGTTTCGCCGCCACCAGTCACTTGTACCAAACGCGCTATACTCTCCGCAACCGCTCGCTTGTACGATGTTTTAGGACTTGTCGGTCCAGTAATACTTTACGACAAATTATTAATTAAAGCCTTGTGGGTTCTTAAACTTAACTGGGATGAGACCCACTAATATTGTCAATACATGGCAGCGATATATATCAGAGTTACCTTTAATCTCACATTTACAGATTCCACGTCATATCGGCGTAAATGAAAAATCCCATGTGTCGCTACTAGCCTTCGCCGACGCTAGTGAAAAAGCTTACGGGTGTGTCATCTATTCGCATGTTGTTAACGGAAATAATCCTCCAATTATAACGCTCCTATGTTCTAAATCTCGGGTGTCCCCATTAAAGGTTATAACTTTAGCCAGGCTTGAGTTGTGTGCCTTGGTTTTGCTCGCTAAGTTAGTACGCACCGTTTACGATTCGTTGTCATTGAGGTATCCGATCGACAACATTTATGCGTTTTCAGATTCGGAAGTCGCGCTCTGTTGGGCGTGTTCTTCACTGCATAAGTTCAACACCTTTGTTGCTAACCGTATTTCGCAAATACAGTCCTATTTATTACCGGATAACTTTTATCAAATCGCCGGCTCGGAAAATCCTGCAGATCATATTTCGCGTGGACTGTTACCCTCACAAATTTTAAATTGTGACCTTTGGTTACATGGGCCTTCGTGGGTTTCCTTGCCGTGTAAAGAATGGCCTGTACAAAGGTTCGCATCAACTCATATCAGTTTACCAGAAGAAAAGACTGTGTCACTTGGAGTCAGTGACATGGAAGAAAACCCATTTATCTCGTTAAGCTTAAAATTTTCTAATTGGAATAAGTATTTACGATCCGTTGTTTACGTTTTAAGGTTTTTAAACAAATTACCGCGCATAAATAAAATTATAACCGCATCCGACATAGAGATTTCCGAAATCACAGTTATTAAAATTGTGCAAGGCATCGCTTTCGCCGAAGATATAAAAAATATTAAAAAAGGACAACTATGTTCACCAACATTACGAAGGTTATCGCCATTTATCACGGACGATGTACTTCGAGTAGGTGGTCGGTTAGATTATTCGTCTTTATCGGATTCCCAAAAGCGTCCAATATTGCTACCAAAAAAGGGGCATATTGTTGATCTTATAATTGATTATTATCACTATAAACATTTCCACGCTGGTCCTCAGTATTTACTTGCTGCATTACGGGAGAAATATTGGATATTATCAGCTCGCCGTGTAGTGAGATACCGCATTCATAGGTGTAACATTTGTTTTCGACATAAACCCAAACCTATTTACCCCATGATGTCTGCCTTGCCTGCTTGCCGCCTAGAGCAGTGTAATGCGTTTACACACACAGGTGTGGATTTTTCTGGCCCACTTTATATCACATTGACGCGTAAACGTGGTATACGAAGCCAGAAGGCTTATTTATGTTTATTTATATGCCTCGTTCCTAAGGCAGTGCATTTAAAATTAGCGTCTGATCTAAGTTCGGCGGGTTTTTTAGACGCTTTTAAGAGATTTATCTCTCGTAGAGGTCCGTGTCGATTTATATATAGCGATAACGGTACTAATTTTGTCGCCTCGCGTTCATATTTACATGAATTACATGGATTTTTAAAATCAGAAGAATATTATAAGGCATTCAGTCAGGTGCTCACTGATAATCGCATTGTTTGGAAACCCAACACTCCAAGCGCTCCACATTTCGGGGGTTTGTGGGAGTCCAATATTAAGGTCGTAAAAACCCATTTGTTTCGCGTAATAGGTAAGCTAATCCTCACGTATGAAGAAATGCTTACTACTCTTTGTCAGATCGAGTGTATCTTAAATTCTCGCCCGCTTTATGTATTAATTTAAAACCACTTGAATGCTTACCAGCTGCAGATTTAAGCAAGGAACGTATTAATCTGTTATCACGCTTTTCTTTAATAGATTCTTTAGTTCAGTCCTTTTGGGAACGCTTCAAATTCGAATTATTCATTACAGATTAGAGTGAAGTGGAATAAGAACTCTACTGCCATTTCTGTAGGGACGATTGTTCTAATAGACGTGGATAATACTCCACCGCTTCAGTGGCCTCTAGGCGTTGTCACCGAATTGTTTCCCGGTAAGGATGGTGTGGTACGTGTTGCGCAAGTTAAACTTAAGAATTCCACTTTAAAACGCCCTCTTATCAAACTGTGACCTTTATGATGCAGGAGTGTACAAGCTTGATTGTGAATGTGGTCTCTCCTACATAGGACAAACTAAAAGATTAATTAAAACCCGCGTCAAAGAACATATAGCTGATGTGAAGAATCGACGCTCCGGGAAGTCTGCAGTCTGTGAACATGTACAAGATCGCCCCCGTCACTACATCAGATTTGATAGACCACAAATCCTCGCTAAAGAACACCGATTCCTTCCAAGGATGATTCGCGAGGCTATTGAAATCAAAAAACATCCTAATTTCAATAGAGAAGATGGCTGGGTGCTACCATCTGCTTGGGATCCTATAATAAATAAAATTAAATCCCAACCCAAGCATACAACTGCAAGGCTCCATGATACCATAAGCTCATACTGTGTAGATCGGAACAAAAGTTAAAATTTTAATCTATGGTAACCGCGGTTAACTATGACAGCTGGACGTTGAACATCTCAGTCCTTCCCGTGACCATGGGTGCTGTAAAGCTCTCGAAACGTCGGGTAAAAAAGTTAAATATACGCGATAAATTCCGTTAAAACTAGTATTATTTCAATGTGTAGTGTTCGCGTAAATATAAGAAATCATTATGTGACCTTTACCAACACAGTGATTAATATAGTTAATTTTACGTTATCGTTTATATATTTAGTTTAATTCTTAGGTCATAACGTCGCTTCATTTCGCTACTATATAAGTATTCATCTATATATATATATATATATATATATATATATATATATATATATATATATATATCTATATTTTTATACTTTACTTGCTAGTTGAGGATACCTCAAGGCCGGGGGGGGGGGGGGGTGTTCGCGCCACTTTGCACTATCGCTTAACACTTATAAGGGATTCGGTAATTATTATCCAATAAGATTACTGCAAAGCCCATTTCCGGTTTCCTATCTACCGCTTTATGCCCAGCATGTGCATTCGTGTATTAACGGGCTCACACAAGTTGAGAAGACACGCAATTAACCACACCGCTTATGTCTCGCATCATCGCTCCCGCCCTTGCGTAATTTGGATATTGAATTATACAAGCATATAATAAAAAGTATAGACATCTGCAATAACGCTATGTTTCGTGATTATCTGTGAAGTTGATAAGTGTGAAGACAGCCGGCAGCCATCGAGACACGAGGCAGATCAGCGGAAGTCCAGGTGACTGAGGTGGCTTCACGTCCTTCCTATATCCCGAATTTAGGGGATTTGCAGTATCACGAATAAATTAAATTCCATTCACCGCTCGCACCGCGCTCATATACAGTCCACTATTCTATTTAAATTAATAGCCGCACCGCATAACATTATTTAATACATTTGAACCAGCAATTTGGTGGTTGAAGGCCAACGCCAAATCTACCAGTGTGTGTGTATGTAACGTACTTAAGGTTGCCACACTACCAGCATTTTCAATACATATCATAAAGATAAGTCATTGTATTTATTACTGCCAGTTACAGGCTTTGACTTTATAAAAATAATTTCATTATATATCTATCAAGATTTTTGTGGTTTTAATAAATAAGATTTAATATTGAAAGGTACGCATTCTATGAAAGAATACTGTATGTGTATGCATATTACCAGTATATACAGGTAGCCTAGCTTATTGATTAGACATTCTCGTAAATTAATACAAGTATTTTTAAAATTTCTACGTAATACTTTGTGCATACAATAGCAGCGAAAAATTGTATTTATGTCTCAGATCGGATGCAACTCATGCATACTAATGTGCACAAATCTGTGACAGTCACTAGGTTTGCGCGCCTTTGTGTATTGTTTACTTAGAAGTATTTGCTAGTCATCAAATCGAGAGATATAGTACAATAAATATAAAAATTTACGAATGAAATCTAGTTTAAAGAAAACTTATACGAGAGATTTTTTATACTTGTCTTTGCATATAAATCGCATTAATTGTATATCATATTTTTCGGTGATAATTTTGTTGGTTTTGACGAATTAAGATCTGACGATTACAATAATTGGGTACTATTCCCTGGATCGCGGTTCCGAATCCAAAGAGTCGAGTAAGTCTCTAAGTGAGCTTTGCACTTATGCCTTATAATGGGAGATTCTGGAATGGATGAAAGCCAGTGTTCCCAAACTCAAGTGGAGCGACGTCTCAGCCATGAGTTCAATCACTAAAAGCTACTGAGCCCAACGGGACAGCTTGCATGTGCAGGATGGAATTCTGTACCGTAAATGAGAAAATGGTCGAGGAGACAGATGTCATTTGCAAATGGTTGTCCCTAAAGCTAAAGAACCGGATGTTCTACAGCTGTACTATTATGACTGTTCAGGAGGCCATCGGGGATTTAAATCAAATCTACTGAAGATCCGAGAACGGTTTCACTGGCTCCACTATCAAGAGGGTGTCGAGGACAGGTGTTGCAAGTGTACAAGTTGTGCGGCTGAAAAGGGACCTCAGACTCATAGTAGAAGTGCATTGAAGTTTTACAATGTTGGTTCACCATGAGAGAGAATAGCCATTGACGCAACGGGGCCGTATCCGAAAAGTGAAAGTGGTAACAAGTATTTCATGGTTGTGATAGATTACTTCATTAAGTGGCCAGAAGTCTCCGCCATTTGAAATAAAAAAGCTTTTACTGTTGCAGATAAACTGGTTCATGAAATCTTATGTCGTTTTGGAGTACCTTTAGAGATTCACAGCGAGCAAGGAGGGAATTTTAAGTTTCAAATATTCCAGGAAACTTGCAAAGTTATGGTACTCATAAAACAAAAACAACTGCTTACCACTCACAATCTTATGGAATTGTAGAACGATTTAATCAGACATTGGAGAGGTACCTAGCAAAAGTTGTCAAAAATCGGAAACGAGATTGGGGCAAGCACATACGACCGTTTTTGTTGTCATATCGAAGCGCTGTTTACGAAAGTATATCAGTGACTTCAGCTTTCGCAAACTTTGGAAGAGAATTATGGCTGACTGCAGACCTGATCACCGGAATAGCACCTGATACCCCACGCAATATAATCAATAATGCAAACGACTTGCGAAACGAAATGAATGACATTTATGAGCACGTCAGACAATCGGGTCAGCAAATGTCTGAAAAGATGAAAACCCGGAATGACCGCAAAATGAGCATCAAAGGGTTCGATAAAGGTTCACTAGTGTGGTTGCACAATCTTTTTCGCAGCAAAGGGAAATCTCTTAAGCTTCAAGCAAAATGGGACGGCCCGTACCAGATTGTGACAAGGATCAATGACGTAACCTAGTGAATACAGAAAGTTGCAAGAGGTACTCCTAAGATGTGTGTGAATGTGGATCGACTAGTGCGTTATTATGGGGCCGATAATGCTCGGCACGAGCATGTCTTAGGAGGTGGCAGTGTTGTGCGCCATAATTAATGCCTGGTACATTGCGGGTGATTATTAATGCCATCTAGTATAAAGTAGCAGAAATAGGAGCTTCAAGATCTTTCTTGACAATTCACCTGCGCCATCTAGTAAGGATTAGCGGAACTAGGAGAGTTTTTTGGAAAATTCCTTGCTAGAAATTTCGACATTCTACTCGAAAATTGTAAATGTTTTCAGTAGAAAAAGGTCCTATATAAGACTGTTATTGACCGCGACCCCGGGCAGTATTGAATTAACGACACAAATGAAGATCTTGGAGCGAAATAAAGTGAACTAAATTGTAAAATGTGATTTATTATTAGTGTGTTTTTAGATTTAACTGGGCTTCGGTAATTATAGTGTCAATTTTGGTAATTCAATCAGAAGTTTTTATTTTGACAAACCCTAAGCTCGTAAAACTATTAAAATAAGTGCCGTGGAGTAGCGGTTAAAAATATTCACTATCCCATATTTTCCCGTGGGTGTCGTAAAAGGCTACAGAGGGAAACAGGCAGGAGATGGCAGCAGAATCTTCCCGATAACAGCAATTGTAAAACAAAGACCTGTCGTTGCCAAACCGCTTACCAAGCGTGGTTAATATGGCAATATACTCACCGTAGTGAGAGAGTGCTCTTACAAAGAAACGGCTTCCAGTGCCCGACGGCCCCATTATTGGAAGTGGGCAGTATGTGCTAATAATCTCCGGTGGACTTTCGGTTGCCACATAAGATGACTCAACTTGGCAACTAACAACGCACGCACCCTGAGAGCTGACGAGAAGACTCTGGAGCCGGAAGAATAGATAGACAAGTTGCGCTAGAATATAATAGGATTATCCGAGATTGGAAGAGAGGGGGAGGTCACGATTATCACCAAGAGGGTCACCATCTGTCGCAAGGAGGTATTGGATTTATCGTCCACAAGTCTCTCAACTCTAACAATGTTGTAAATATTTTGAATGTGTCGACGAGTGTTGCGTACCTGACACTTAGAATCATAATAAAAAATAGATTCATACAAGTTTACGCACCAACCTCAGCATATCCTGATGAGGAGGAGTAATGAATTCTTCCAAAGCCCAATATACGATGTAAATAGGAGACTTCAATGCAAAACTAGGTACAAGAAAGAACGGTGAGCTAAAGGTAGGGAAATTTGGGCTAGCGCAACGAAACTCAAGGTGCCAGCAGCTGGCCGACTTCATTTCTTTATAAGAGAGGGGCAAATGAAAATACGGTTCACCTGATGAAAAGTGACTATCGCTGTCCATGAATAACTGCAATACTAGGGGAATTGAAGGTGCGTTACCGGCCTTCTAGAAAGGAGTAAGCTCTTTCTTGAAAATCCTTAAGTCGTATCGGATATAAAAAGGAACTCTTCATGATAACCTCTTTGGCCACACAGAAATTGGACCTGGTCGAGCCCTAACGGTTCAACAAGAAATGAGAATGACATAATTGTGTCGACTAGACGGTAACTGTTCAGTGATATCTCAGTAATCGCAAGGGTTAAAACTAGCAGCGATTACTAAATGGTTAGGGGCACACTGAATATAAACTTTAAATTGGAGAGGTCTCGTCTAATGAAGTAAACGCTCTGTCCCCCTCGTGCTCCGACCCAAAGTGCTGAAATCTTTCAGATTGATATACAAAACCGTTTTCAGTGCCTAGAATACTGCTATGCAGTGGACGATATAAATTACAAGCTCGTGAAAACTGTCCATACAGTCGGAGATATGTTTTGCACGACCCGTCGCAGAAGAACACAAAAACTCTCCAATCACCTTCCTAATCTTATAGCTGTTAGAAGGGAGATGAAACTGCAGTCGTCAGCAGATTTGATAGCACAGAGGCAAATGAACAGATATATCTCCAAGTGTGTGCGCCTGGATTTACGCAACTATAATACTAGTCGTATTAAAGAACCGATCGAGCGGAACCAGTGCTCCAAAGTTTTTGACATAGGTCTGTCTGCTAGAAAGAGCAAACTATCAAAGCCAGTGCGGGAGCATTATTTTCGAGACACCTGAGAATTTGAGTGAGATTGAGAGGTTCTATGGGCATCTGTACACATCATCGTTATAGCCACGCAAGCAAGTCTTATTTGACGCTATTTTATGATATCTCGGACGTCAGCCAGAGCGAGACTAGAATGGCTCTCCAGCATCTTAAAAACGGTAAGTCTCCAGACGAGGATAAAATTACAGCGAAGCTTTTGAAAGCGGGTGGAAAACCGATACTTTAAGTCCTTTAGAAGATCTTCAATTCCGTCCTCCATTGTGGCGCTACTCTGGAGGCGTGGAGCAGACGTGCTGTGGTCTTTTGTGGTTTTTTGTCGACATGTATGTAATACAATTGATAATGGCTAATTAAATGATGAATATTTTAAGATTGTGTGTGTAAAGTAAAATATGTGTATTGTGTATGTGCTTACTTAGTTGTCATTGTACTAAATTTTCCCAATTTTATGATAGTATTAATTAAAAATAATATATTTATTCGTATAGACGTCTGCCAGCACCAAACAAATCGTTTTACGGTTAAATGGTGCTGTGTTGTAACTACTTACTCTTGTCAAATGTTTTGTGTATCATTAAATTAAAAAAATGGAGTGAAATTACTGCAAAAAAAACATAACCCGGAAATACACTTTATTATGAGATTCACTTTTGCTTGCAAGTGAAATAGAGAAACTTGTCTCGATTTAATGATTGCTTTATTCATACTGAATTGACACATTATTACATCTGTTGCCTGATAAACAACCATAGCGAGACACATTGTTTTATATGGATATAGGATTAAGCAGCAGCTAGCAAAAAATCAAATATGCAATTAACATGCTACCCTCCAAAAACCACAGCTTTAAAAAATTCAAAACAAAAATTTGATTTAAATAGCAATAAAGTTACAATTTATGATTTAAATTTATAATATCAACAGTTTATGAGAATTGAAACCCTTTTATTATTATTAAATACTATTTTTATGTCTTTAATATTTATGTAAAATGTTATGTATATATATTTATACATTGATTTTATATTAACACACATAGTAAAATTTTTATACACAGCCGTCATGATGTATATCGCGAATGTAAACTAGGAGTGGGCGGCACAAAACGTATGTAGTTATTGATTCTATATATTGCTTTATTATCGTATATCCAATATCGACCCAACCAAAAACTATATATCGGAAGAATCACTATATTGCTTGTCCCCGACAGCCGATCGCAATTTGCGACAATATTGTATCGCAGTGGTATCGAAATCCGAAGTTAAACCGTATAGGTATAAAGTGTCGCGAAGGAATGCCGAGCAGACTCTATCGCCGTCGACGATCTAAGTAAGATACCAAATTAGAGAGGAAGTGCGTGATGGATAAAACTGAAATACCTACACGATACCGTTGCGCGTCATAATTAATGCCTGGTACATAGAGTCATTAGTAACCACTAGCACCCTCGAGATCCTTCTAGAGATTTCCATGCCATAAGTATCTACACCTAGTCAGTCAGGACCAGTATGTACTTGAACATTCTAGATGTTTCAGTAGAAGAGGCTCCATATAAGACCGGTATCGACAGCGATCCGTGGCAGTATTGAATTGGCAATTCAGATGAATACTTCGAAGAGATATAACTGCGAGCTAAAGTGATTTATTAATAGTGTTTAGTTGTAATTGGTGTTCCGTAAATAAAGTGTCAATCTTGAAAATCAGTTTGTGTTATCACGAACCCACGAGCTCATAACAATCTGTCTCTGAAGTAGGATTAAATCATGCCGATTTTACGACAAGGACCGTACCCGAAGTCAACGTCAGCAGGAGACGGACCAGAGATGATTTGGTGGTGCAACGCTGCAGACGCTGGAGGGCCAGCTGCCAACCACGGAGGCCATCCCGTCAGCGGTTCCTGCATTTGCAGCACCTGACTTAGATGATAATGTGGCAGAAGTAGGCTCGTCGACAGGAGGAAAAGGCCCGCTGACATTAGGAACAAGCCCGTCGGTTGGAAGAGCAGCTGCACTGCGGATAGAAAGAACAGGCCCCTCCGACAGGAGAAACATGCCCGTCGGTTGGACGAGCAGCTCAAACGCGATAAGGAAGAGCAGATGCTTCTCATGAAGGACATTTACGCTACCTTCGGTAAAGAGATAAGAGCGGTGAAGGATAGGGTTGCTAAACATGACAACCGCCTGACAAAAGGGGATAAGGAAGTCGTATTTGTAAGAATGCTTAGGACAGACCACCTCAGCAACGAGTGGAAGGACAGCCTACAACACGCACAGCAGGAAAATTTGGACATTAAGCCGATTCTGGAATGGATGAAGTCTAGTGCTCCCAAGCCCAAGTGGAGCGACGTCTCAGCGAGGAGTTCGACCACGAAAAGCTATGGGGCCCAATGGAATGGGATGGAAATGGTCGGATAGACCAAAGATTAGACAAAAGGACACAACAAAATTAGAGCAAACACCGATATTATTTTTCGTGCCGTTCAATTATTGAGTTAACCGATGCTTTTGGTTCGACAAACACACCATATATTGAACATTTACCCTAAAGATTTTCCTTTTACGCTAATGGCTGTCTTCAAAATGCTTCGCTGCTTCCGCCGGTATTTCTTTAAAAACAGATTCAATCCTTGTTAAACTCTACTGATTTTACGATATATTTTGGCTGTGCAGTTCCATGCAGTTTTCAGCAGTAAAAACTCGGCTGGAGGACCATGTATAATATTGAAAAATTATAAAAAATATAGAAATAAAACCACGCCTTGTATGGTGTGAAAACTAAGAAGAAGTGAACTTTATTTTACCAAAGACATTTTACGTCAAAAAAGAACAATAATATTTTTTTCAAATTCGTTTAATTTGCAAACAATTTTACTTTTTTCTATTTACAAACAATTCTTTTTTCTATTTACAAACAGAAGCTCTGGGAATAAGTAAAAATAAATTGCGCATTGTGGCAAGAGCCCTTACTAGACACTGCTGTCCTAAAAAGTACATGTCCTTCCTGGTACTAAGACACTCGAGGATGTTTTGGTTCTGTGCCTTAACAAAGAAATGCCGTTGCACGACCTAACTGATTGCCGATCCTTAATGCGCAAACGCATCACTCTTCTGGGAAAGTATGTACTCGGCCCTGAAGAAGTGAAATTGCTCAGAGCTAAACAAAGCAACTCCTTCTATTCATTGAAAACATATAGCTTTGCAGTGAACTAAAGACATAGCAACGATTATAATATATCTTTTACGACACATTATTTACTGGTTTATCTTTCTCTCTAGACCTGCGTAGCTGTTCACACATAATTAAAAATATCTAAGCAGTAAACATCAGGAATCGTTACTAAGTTTTAAGTTATTAATTATTCATTTAAAAGCGATTAAATTATTAAAACTAGTATTATTTAATGTCTAGTGTTCGCGTAAATATCAGAAATAGTAGTCATAGAATATAGTAGCCATATCCCGCTGGCATCCGGTCTCTTACGAGATCCCGTGGGTTTAAGTCGTAAGAGGCAACATAAAAAGATAAAACAGGAGACGAGCAGCAACATTTTTTTGATAACAACTAAAACTAAAACCAAATCGATCGTGACAACTGTGAGGCAATGTATAGGGAAGGCCTTTGTTTAGTAATAAACTTTTGACGGACTTTAATGCATTAATGAAGATCTGCTAGGAATTGACCTTTAATACTTAACTTTGTATTCGTTATTATTTAAGGTATTTTCTAATTACTATTATTATATATTGCATACGATTATACGTGATTCTATTAGAATTTTAAAGCAGTATGGTTATTATTACTCACAAAATTTAATAAATAATTAATCTTACGAACGATATCTAAACTTACCAAAGTTTCTAAAGTTAGCTTGACTTTTGTTACGACATCGCTGAAACTCAATTAAGTAGCGTCAATTACAGTAACTTCTTAAATGGGTTACCTTGAGCGGATATGTACACATAAATTTAAGAGTAACAGACCGTCTTTAGTGTTTGAGGAATTAAATGATATAATCTCAAGTTCGTTAACAAAAGGACGAACATTTGTGAAACTAAAACTCAATCTGAAAAATATTGCAATGATTTATGTTCAACTATCAATATAGATGGTAGTGGTAAAAACTGTAGTGGTAAAAACGGTAGTTGCAGTTAGTTATCTCAGCTTTAATAGCTGAGATAACTGACTACAAACCAGCTGCGAAGCAACTCGAACCTATGATTAAAGGCTGCAGCCATCTGATCTCGAGTTGCTGCGTTAGACATAACTACCAAAGAAATATGCTGCACGTAATGGACAATGGAAGTCGGAGATTTGTAGTGAAGAATCGATTGAAGTACAGAAAAGAAGAAGAAGGAATCGTTTTATTGGGAATAGAGGAAATGCTACAATGGACAATAATGCCCATTTAAAAGAAGAAGAAGGACTCGTTTTATTGGGAATAGAGGAAATGCTATAATGGACAATAATGCCCATTTAAAAGAAGAAGAAGGAATCGTTTTATTGGGAATAGAGGAAATGCTATAATGGACAATAATGCCCATTTAAAAGAAGAAGAAGGAATCGTTTTATTGGCAATAGAGGAAATGCTATAATGGACAATAATGCCCATTTAAAAGAAGAAGAAGGAATCGTTTTATTGGGAATAGAGGAAATGCTATAATGGACAATAATGCCCATTTAAAAGAAGAAGAAGGAATCGTTTTATTGGGAATAGAGGAAATGCTATAATGGACAATAATGCCCATTTAAAAGAAAAAGAAGGAATCGTTTTATTGGGAATAGAGGAAATGCTATAATGGACAATAATGCCCATTTAAAAGCAGCTGACATAAAAATTGTTTTATATATTTGAAACGTATTGAAGGATGTGTCAGTGTGTGTTACAATAAGCTATATTAGAAATAAATCTAACATTAAAATGACCATTGAAAAAATGAATATGACGGTTAAAAACATATGAAATAATTGTACCTAGACATAAACTAGATGTATTTATGAATAAGGACTTGTGGCCGGAGGGAATAGCATTTCGGCGTTTTGTAAATTTCTTGAGAAAAAAAGAGGTTTAGAAGGGTCTCAAATTAGTGAAATGCAGTAGACTTTAAGAAGTGTCATATTATATAGTTATATGATAATTTTATTAATATGGTATATACAGTAACTATTATATAAGAGCAACATATTTTAGTAGGATTCTTAAATGACTTTCACTATTTCTGTAGCATTTTGAACATAGTTAATATTAGTTTCGTATATTTATGAAACTTTGTTCCTTTAATTATCAATCAGTCTGGGGTAGTGTTGAACAAATACGGGAATTACATTACTTAGTACATACATATACATTAGCATTACAGGAAACCTGGTTATTACTTGATGTTATTTCCTACTTAAATACAATACATACCAAATTTTCTAGTCATGGTACATCAGTTGTGGACGTCACACAAGGTATGTTATGGGGTAGGCCCTTCGGATGGGTTGGATTATTATGGAGATCCTCGATGTATAATGAGGTGAAAATTGTTGATTGTAACCATTCTAGTTCATGTGCTATTTTCGAAATACGTGGTGGTAAACATTTGTGTGTATCTATGTATTTGCTTCAAAATTATTATGAAAATTTAACTGATTTTACGAATATTTTAAGGATTACGTTAAGTATTATTATATATATTATTAGAATACGATCAATTATTTTACATAAGGGTACTAACCATGCTTTTATTTTAGGGCTGAGTTAGCCCTCCTTACCTCACGCCGCATTGTTAGAGAAATTCCTTAGAATATATGGATATGGGTATCGTGGTAGAGTCATGCTGCAGTTATATTAATAACATAGTTGTAGCACGAATGGGTGGGTTCGACTGGGGAAGGACCACGATTTCACTGAACACCCGCGTAAAATAGCTTAATGCTGCTGTGTTTTGTATGGTGAGTGTAGAAAACCGGAGACCCTTTTTACTGGGAACGAGGCATTCCATCTTAGTCCTCACGGGTGACAACGCATCTGCATTTTGATTCAAAATCGAGGTTAGATAAAGATTAGGCCACAGCAACCACTTACCATCAAGTGGACTGTATGCTCGTTTGTCACCCTATCCAATATAAAAAAAGAAATGGCTTGTAACTGGATGAAATAAATTATAAGAGAAATTATGTTGAAATAATACTTGTTTTTACGGAATTTATCAAGTATATTTAATGTTTTAAATACTCGACGTTTCGAACGCTTTACAGCACTTATAGTCACGAGCGGAACTGAGATGTTCAACGTCCAGGTGTCATAGTTAACCGCGGTTACCATAGATTAAAATTTAACTTTTGTTCCGATCTACACAGTATGAACTTATGGTATCTTGAGGTCTTGCAGTTGTATGCTTGGGTTGGGATTTAATTTTATTTATTATAGGATCTGAAGCAGATGGTAGCACCCAGCTATCTTCTCTATTGAAATTAGGATGTTTTTTTGATTTCAAAACCCCTGCGAATCATCCTTGGAAGAAATCGGTGTTTTTTAGCGAGGAGTCTCACCACCAACCTTCACAGTTAGCTACCGTGGGTTAATCTTTGTTTCAGAGAGCACGAGGGATCTGTGACATTAAATATCTGGCTGCCGAGCTCCACCATGTCAAGCAAGTTTTGCATGACAACAAGCTTCGGGTCCTGCGCCCACGTCACAGTGAACGAGTGAAGCCGGCCACAGTCGAGCATGTACCTGCTGTACTGCCATATGTTAGAGGAGTCACTGACAAGATTGGCTACATCTTGAAGCGCGCTTGCATCAAAAAATACTTCAAGCCGCTGAAGAAGATTGGTTAGTTTTTACCATCAGTCAAGTGTAATGTCCCTCTGCAAAATGCAGTAGTGTACAAGCTTGATTGTGAATGTGGTCTCTCCTACATAGGACAAACTAAAAGATCAATTAAAACCCGCGTTAAAGAACATATAGCGGATGTGAAGAATCGAAGCTCCGGGAAGTCTGCAGTTTGTGAGCAGAACATACAAGATCGCCCCCGTCAACTACATCAGATTTGATAGACCACAAATCCTCGCTAAAGAACACCGATTCCTTCCAAGAATGATTCGCGAGGCTATTGAAATCAAAAAACATCCTAATTTCAATAGAGAAGATGGCTGGGTGCTACCATCTGCTTGGAATCCTATAATAAATAAATTTAAATCCTAACCCAAGCATACAACTGCAAGACCTCAAGATACCATAAGTTCATACTGTGTAGATCGAAACAAAAGTTAAATTTTAATCTATGGTAACCGCGGTTAACTATGACATCTGGACGTTGAACATCTCAGTCCCGCCCGTGACCATGAGTGCTGTAAAGCGTTCGAAACTAGAATACTAGTAAAAACTAGTATTATTTCAATGTGTAGTGTTCGCGTAAATATAAGAAATCATTAAGAGAAATTATGATATTTCGATAATATTCTGTGACATTTTTAATGTAATCGTAGTCGATATTTACCTTTTAATATTACTTACAGGGACATCTACTATGACTTCCAAATGCAAGCAATTTATTATTCTGATCCAAAATCCCGCCATATTGAATATGTCTATAACTAAACTAAACCATAATTTTTTGAGTACAACAAATTACACATATTCACGAAATAATATTTTTCTACGATTAGAACCAATTTTCTTCCTTATCTTCAAAGCCGAAAATAAAACGACTCTTTATTCAACTTGCCTTCTACAATCATTTGTTAAAGTTAAAAGAACGTAGAATTAGCGAATAGTCAATGTCGAGTATATTTTTTCTCATGGTGCCTCGTTTG
This sequence comes from Parnassius smintheus behrii, assembly GCA_036936625.1. NCBI lineage: Eukaryota > Metazoa > Arthropoda > Insecta > Lepidoptera > Papilionidae > Parnassius > Parnassius smintheus. The sequence goes on along the minus strand of JAUPFT010000015.1, from coordinate 11,387,876 downwards.
AAGCCAAAACACATATCGACTATGGCATGTGTATTAAATATAGTGTTGTCAAACCTAACGCGGTTTATAAGTATAGTGCTGTAATTGTGGGAAGGAGTCTACAGGGTTCAACGATAATTTTAGCCAATTAATTTTTATTTCGTTAATAAGATAAAATATGTTTAATAATTTTGTTTTAAGATTAAAGAAAATAATATTATTGAATTATATTAGAACAATAATAACATAACATTGTAGACTTTTAGTTATCAAAAAATTTTAAAAAGTAGAGGCCGGAGTCCGAATATGGAAGGACCATACTAGCACGGAATACCGTTTTAAAATATTCAGTGCAGCATATTGTTTCTGTATTTTCTTGGGCATATCACAAATGTTTTTGGTATTATCATAGACGCGAAGCATCTATGAGGCCCCTATATACCTGAATTAGCAGGCAGACTTAGTTCTGCAGCATATACTGTAAGAAATACTAATCTTTTTAAACTATATTAGTTTCCTTTGGTTGCTTTCATAGTGTAATGTCTGATAGAATTTTACTATGTGGTAATGTGACTGACATTGAAACCAAATTTGTTTTGCAAAGGAGAGCCGTACGGGCTTGAAAGGAATCCCTCAGAGAAAAACGTAAAGAAATAAAAATGTTAACTTTGGCATTGCAATATTTTTATAAAAAGTTATGTGCATAAAGTCATAAATAGCTTTGATAAGAATAAAGATGTACATACTTTAAACACCAAGAACAAACATATGTAATAACAGTTTCTAGACTCCACAGAATTAGTGATTTATGGTACAATGTATATGCTTTTACAACAAAATGCCAGAAAATTTACGAAATTTGTCAATAAACGAGTTAAAATATTTTATTGAAAAAATGTACAAAAAGGGTTATAATAATATCAAAGAATACATAAATGAAAATAACCCCTGGGAATGAGGTGATCACCACCATGCTGGTTCTATTAAAATTTGTACAAAATTATTATGTAGTGAAAAATGTTTAAAAAACTAAATCCCGCTGGGTTTCTTGCTGGTTCTTCCTAAGACAGAGAAATTTTCTGAACCAGTGGTAAATGAAAAATTATTTTCATTAAGTATTATGTAATAATCTATACTGAATAAAAATCATTAATTCTCAGTCTCATTTTTCATTATATTTCGCATAGCGAGTAATGTGATAGGGAGATTTTACATCTGTATTTATATTCTTTATGAACAGTAGATGAAAGTGTTCTTGAGAAGCATAATATTTGTGGTATCCAAATTAAAAATACCATAACACCCCTAATATTTAAAAAAAAACCATTCTGCGATTGAGAATATATAATTTAGCCAGTTTTATTTATTTTGTTATGAAAAACGAATAGTATTTATTGTTTAAACGTATGGTGATCCTTATAATCACTGGTTTGTTAGTTTAACCTCCGTTTTTATGTCTAATGGTTAAGGTAATTTTAATTGTAAATTTACCTCAAAATTTAAGTGAACACAAATTTTAGTGAATACGTTTGTATGTAGAATATTTCATTCCTTATATTTGATCAGATCTCCTCTAGTAATTTTGTAGAGTACCTCAACGTAGTAGAAATTTAACGATGTCTACCACTCAACGTCGTTTTATCCTAAAATTTAAGAAATATATTTTTAGACGGAAAAATATCCTCGAGAGATATCTTTCATTTTTGTGTAAAATTTTAGATAATAATACCGAGAAAAAAAACCGATGTAAACTAGAGCACTTACATATTTTTGCAATCAAAATTATGAGCGAAATCATTATTTTAATATTTGAAAAATAATTTTATGATTAAAATATTACACGATTGCAAAATGTGTATACGAGTATATTAAAGTTACAAACTATAAACGCCTCACTGCTATAAATCTGCTTTACGTTTTTTATTGAATATGGGTGACAAACGAGCAAACAGTACCTAATAGTAAACGGATACTCTGGCTCATAGCCATCTACATGTATCCTCAACAAATAATCAGAATGCAGATGGGTTGTCACCTCACATGTTTCGGCAAAAAGGTGGAACATCGGATTACGAAAACTATGGAGCAATAACTATACTACCCACAATGGATAAAATTGTCGGAAAATATATTTGTAAGCAAATTTATGAATTTTATGGCAACAACAAAATATTATAAGAAGAAAAAAATACGGATTTCAGCCTCATAAAAATACATCACATCTGTTAACATCATTTACTAATAGTATACACAAACATCTAAACGAAAAAGAACCACAAGCTTGTAGTATTCATTAACTACAGCAAAGCCTTTGACACACTCAGGCATAATAAGCTTATAAATAGTTTGCATGATGGTGGGATTAGAGGACCCCTATCGAAGTTTGTTGCAAAAGTAAAAGATGCACTAAGTAAAACTGTAAATGTAACTGTGGGCACGGCTCAAGGATCAGTGTTAGGCCCGTTACACTACCTCACATATGTCAATAACCTAATAAATGCATTGAAACATTGTGAAATATAGCAATACTCAGATGACACATGTTCATTTATAGCTGGGAAAAATATAAATTACACCATGAGTCAACTGCAAGATGACTTTAACATGTAAACCAAATGGCCACATGATATGAGCCTGGTAATTAATTTTAATAAAACTAAAGTTATGTACGTCAGTAGTAACAAAAAGAGAAGCGACGAGATATCCAAACTAACAGCTCATAGTCACCAATGCATACACACTAAAAGCGTGCTTTGTAGCTGTGTCAAGATTGATCTAGTGGAACGACATACTTACCTTGGGCTTATTATCGATAGCTCCTTAGCTGAAAAGGGCATATTGACCGTGTATGCGACAAACTTGGAGGAATTCTGGCCAAATTTCCATTAATAAAATATAAAATACCATACAACATAAGAACACAATTATGCATCTCATTAGCAGAATCCATAATATCGTATGGCCTTTCTAGCAATGGTAAGGACCTATAAAACACACTATAGCTTATGTTTATACCGTAAAATACCAAACTAAATATTTTAAAATTGTTATCAAATAAGTAGAAAAAAAAAGACCAGATCAGTATTGAATTGGCTATTCAAGCGAATAATTCGAGGCGAAATAACTGTGAATTGTGATTTATTATTAGTGTGTTTTAAGTTGTAATTGGTGTTCGGTATATAAAGTGTCACTTTTAGTTATTCAATCGACGGTTTTATTGCAACGAACCACAAGATCGTAACAATGTTATGACAGTATGAATAAGTCGACCAAAACGGGACAGAACCAAAATTGCACAGAATATAAGTGTATAAGTGTGTATAATATAAAATACTGGCAAGAAATCCTACCATAATTAATCCTCAGGGATGTAAACGCACCATCTACATTTTGATTCTCAGCTGAGGAAGTATTTAAGGGTTTCAGTTTAAGGATTTAAGATTTACTACTGGGAGGACTGTTAAACCTCTAGTTAGAAGAGAAATCCTACCGAAAAATAACAGAATAAAAAAGGAAAAATGTTGAAATCACTTCTTACGTGAAGTCCAATAACTCTTCGTATTTTGACTGACTAGTTGAGTCAATGCCATTGATTTGATAGACATCGCGTTTTTGTACAACCTCAAAAGGTCTTAAAGTAATTACATACAAAAGTGTATTCATAGTTAAATTAATTCTCCTCTCATGAATCACAAAAAGATTTTGCATGCTTGTGCGTTGGCAGATTTCAAATGTCCTTAAATTATCTTCTATATTTATAATATTATTCTTGTTTATACGGAGCTTGAACTTAGGTTGCACGCAGTCACACAATTTACGCAAAAACATACAATTAGCCTCCAAATATACAAATTATATACGGATACATTTCGCAAATAACAGACACAATTAGAAGTGAAACGGTCGTCTGGTAACTGATGTGGTCTGGATGCTTTACAACTGCAACTGTCAAGAGACTTGGTTATACATTTAATTGGACACTAAATATAGGAATTTCAGGTAGATTTATTATAGTTGTATGACTTCAATTCTTTATTGAAAATTATTTACAGACTATTTAACTTATACGTAAGAAATAAAAACTAATATGCAAAATAAATAGTATGTTTCTGATCATAAACAATTATAAGTATGAGAACCGATACTATTACAGTTATATTCCTGGTAAGTATTAATCCAAAAAAATCTAAAACAAAAAAATCTGGACTTCGGTGCCATTATTCTGGAGTTCAGTTACAGAGTTGAAAACTGGACTCCGGTGGCAGAACCTCTATTAAAGAACTATAGACCGATTACCCCCCCCCCCCTTGAGCTGCGTTAATGTGCTATTTTTGAGAATTATGTATTGTCTCGAACGCTGACTTAATGATTTATAGATTTCAAAACAAACTTGTTTCCGAGAAGTCTTTATTATCATAGACCAAAGAGAGCAATCTAATACATGCGTATGAGGACTATGAGAAAGCCTTCAACTCCGTCGAAATTAAGGTTTTGCTGCAGTTCCTTCGATACTAAGTCGACTGTCGGTATATCGAAGTTCTCAAGTGTTTGAACAATGATAATACGAAGGCTTTACTGATACAGAAAGAGAGTAGGAAACTGTAGGAGCTCAGCAGTTGATGCTGTAGTTGAACATCTCCGAAACTCTTTACCGCTGCATTGAAAAATGTTTTAAGGATAATTCACATTCTATTATCCGTCGTTATGGTAGAAATATATAGTGTAGTTGTTATCTTTTTTTTTAATTTATTAACAAATAAAAATTATAAAAATTTGCTATGCGGCACAGCCAAAAACCACGCAGGTTTGTATTATATTATACATGGTAGAAATATATACAATAGAAGAATATTTCACATTCCATTATCCGTCATTATGGTAGAAAATATGGAGGACCTCAGCACGAGTCTCATGCGGTTGAGAGATTACGACACAACTTATTGTCACCTGTACCTATAGTGTATGTTCCCATTAAAGACTTACAAATCTAAGACGTCGTCCTTCACTGCTGGCAGTATAACGAATTGAGAGGTAGCTCAGTGACTACTCAGCAAGCTAAGGAGAGGATTATGCTTGGAGTTACTCCGTTGTACTTCGTAATGAAGATATCCATAGTAAAACCAGATCTCTTAAGAGATGCGGGAGAAGACAAGGAATGGAACTGGCTCGAGAACATACAGTGAACTTGTAATAGCTTGTAATGATAATGGTTGCGCGGAAAACCATTCGTATTTATTTTATTTGACGGTAGGCTTGCCAAATCGTTTATCCCTTTCCAAAACGATAACATCCATACCCTCCTATCGACACATCGGGGTGGTGGGGTGGGAGGGGAGAGAAGATGATTCTAGAATATTACGCGATCATCGCAACCGAAGGAATAAAAAGCCACGCGCGGCCGAAGCGCACGCTCTTCCCGCCGCGCTCGTCGTTGAAACCACACCGCCTAGGATTATAGTATCCTAAAGAGCTCTTGCCCACGCGCACCACTGGTACAACCGAATTAGCCCGGAGCAGTCGAGCTCCAGGAGAAACCGCCTCACCTCGTGTGAGATATAGTCGCGCACCACCTCTCTCCCGACGCATCACAAGACAAGAAAACATCTCTGGGGCCCCAGAGTGTCTTCCAGAGGTCGCACCGCAGCAACATAGTGCGCAAGCCGCATAGAAGCAACACCCCGGTGAGTGAACATTCCTACTAGTTCCTGCTTGATATAATTGTGTTTAATAGTTAATCCGCTCCAATTTCATTTTCTCCTAATCAAACAGGATTTCTTTCATAGATTTGGCAAATGATAGTTCGTTTTAGGGAAGAGCGAGTGCATTGTATGGGAAACCGCGTGCTATAGTCGCCATTTTGTGTGAACGAAGAAGCATTACGCATAAACAGTCCATTTTGGGTTTAATATCTCGCGTAATAGGTTTAAGGCTCGAACGGGGAATTGGACTTCGGTAATCTTAGGCTCGTCGCTCCATCATTTTATGGTCACTTCGGCAGGATTTGGACTGGTGTTTAGTAGTCGTTCAACCATTTTCTGGTCGAATTATTGGATTAATTACTTTGACAATGCACTCTAATTTTATGGAATAGACTTTAATAGTGGTCGTTTAGTTTGAAATTAAACTTTGGTTAGTTACTTTCAAATAGAATTAATTATTCATTTTAATGGTATTCGTTTAGTTTAAATTTAAACTTTGGTTAGTTACTCGCAAATAGAATTATTCTTTTAAATAGTGTTTGTATTTAGTTTAAATTTAAAGCTTATTAGTCGCTTAAGTAATTGAAACAGTGTAATCACACGCGTTTTGTACGCTTACCTGACAATTTTGATAAAAATATATTGAGTTTAGCGAGCGACGCACGTCACCTCGGCTCGCTGTACAGGTGTTCAATTTAACGACGTAATACGGCACGCGTGTCCACCCTCCAGCGTTGTGCGATTAATTGTGATTAGTATGATATTAATTATAATAATTTAAAATTGCAGTTAGTGGAAATGAAATTAAAATTAAAACGCTTTATGCCAAGAGGGATATACTTTTTTCACGTATACAAAATATTAGTGATCACATAAAGAACATTAATGTAGAAGCAGTGCGGGAAACTTTTTTAAATGAAATTGAAACGGTGAATTCTTTGCGGACGGATTACGAAAGGATATTAGACCAAATTAATCATTTGGAATTACAAATCGACCCGAAATATATAGTGAACTACCAACCGCTTCTGGCATTTGAAGATATGTTGTGTCGTGTGAAAAGAACGGCGAAGCTCTTGCAGTCTCCATCTCAAAACGAAGCAAAGCCGGAAACCCAGGTACGCCCATGTGACTCAATTAGGATGCCGCCAATAGATATTCCGGTATTCAATGGCGATATTAAGACATGGCCCTTCTTCTGCAGTAGTTTTCAAAACAATATACATAATAACACATCATTATCGGACGCTGAAAAATTATATTATTTAATGAGTAAACTTAGTGGCAGGGCACAGTCAATTTGCTCGGGTTTTACACCTACAGCAAACAATTACTTGTTAATATTCGAAACGCTTAAAACTAAATATGAAGATAGGAGAATGTTAGCTTCCGAATATTTGAACCAGATATTCGATCTTAAACCTTTATCATCCGCAAACATCAACAGCTTAGAGCAGTTTCTAGATAAATTTGTGGCATCGGTGGCTGCACTTAAGAATTTGAAATTTAATGACCTTATGGACGTGGTGTTTCTCCATATTGCACTAAAGAAATTAAACCCCGACACCGTGCGTGCGTTTGAAATGGAGCATCGTAGCTCGGAGATGCCTTCCTTTCATTCATTAGCATCGTTTGTGCTCGGAGATGCCTTCCTTTCATTCATTAGATCAAATAAGGGTGATGCAGCGCTCCCCGAAATTAAAAAATGCGTCGACCGTAGACAGACTCAACCACCTAAAACAGCAGGGTCGTTAACGTACGTAACCGCTACGTCGGCACCACTTCAGCATGCCTGTATCATATGTAAAGATAAACACGGTAATTTATACAATTGTGCGACTTTTCGTAAATATTCACCAAGCGAACGTTATAAAATGGTAAAGACAAACAACCTATGTCTGAACTGCTTAAGCGATAAGCATTTAGTTGCAAAATGCAATTCTAGTTCCGTACGTAGCAAGTGCGCCAGGAAACATCACACGCTATTACATTTTGAAAATAGCAACATATCGGGGTCAAGAAAAGCGGACAAGGAATTCACCCCTACTAAAGTCAACGATTCTAGCGATCGACCTGGTGATGTCGCTCTGTGCTCATTGGCAAATATGGGAGCACAACCTCCTTCAACCGTGTTACTGGGTACGGCACGTATTTTGGTTAAGGATTTGCGTGAAAACGAACAAAGCGTCCGTGCACTGCTGGACAGCGGAGCCCAAAATAGCTTTATAACGCGACAATGTCAGCGCTTAGGCTTAGTAATAAATAGGTCACTTTCATGTCCCGTAGTCAAAGGCATCGGAGATACTTGACTGGCCTGTTGGTCTAGTGGTTAGTGGTGACCCTGACTGCTATGCCGGAGGTCGTGGGTTCGATTCCCACTCAGGACAAATGTTTGTGTGATGAGCACGATCATTTGTTCTGTGTCTGGGTGTAATTTATCTATAATATTTATGTATTTAGAAATATATAACTATGTGTATCAGTTGTCTCTGGTACCCATAACACAAGCTCTGCTTAGCTTGGGACTAGATTTCGTTGTGTGATAGTTGTGGAATATTATTATTATTATTATTATATTACTAGTAAAGTTACCCAGGGATATATAAATTTAAAATTTTATTCTCGGATAGATCGTAATGCTAACTTTGATATAAATGCACTAGTAGTAGATAGGGTCACTGAACGGCTGCCAACCGTTTCGGTTGACACCGCGGCAATATTTGAATTTAAAAATTTGACTCTAGCAGACGACACTTACGCCGTTCCCGGAAACATAGACATGCTCATTGGAGCATCGCTTTTCCCTCATCTTTTGTTAAACAATGAGGTCAGGGGCAACTCCTCGCATACCGCACCTTACGCACTGGAAACCGTATTGGACTATGTCATCGTTGGCTCCGCCCCCATCATAAATAATATTTCGACAACCTCTTATTGTTGTATGGCTCTAGAACCGCTCGAGTTGTTAGTCCGCAAATTTTGAGAGATGGAGGAGGCGAACGTCCCACCCATAGCTAGCTCAGATGCCAGTTTATGCGAGGAAATTTACGTCCGCACGACCGTTGGTGATCGCGACGGTAGATATAGTGTAGCGCTACCCTTTAAAGGAGATGTTTTATCTCTCGGCGATTCGCGTCAAATGGCTGAAAAACGTTTCTACAGCTTGGAGCGTAGGATGCTCGCTTCACCCCAGTTAAAAGAAGCTTATGACGGCGTCATTAACGAATATATAAGGGTAGGTTACATATCACTTGGGGCTTCGAAATTAGATAACTACGAAGACACACCGTCGTATTTCATAGCACACCACGGGGTCATTAGGGAGGACAAACTTACATCTATGTTACGTGTAGTGCTCGACGCTAGTGCTAAAACTAGCACTCACCTGTCGCTTAACGATATCCTCTATAGTGGGCAAAATTTACAGGGCAGTTTATTTAATATAATAGCCAATTTTCGTTTGTTTAGTATAGCACTGTCCGCCGATATTAGCCAAATGTTTCTTTGCATAGGGGTCCGTGAATACGACCGTAGATTCCAACGCATTTTATATCGTTTCAACCCAAAGGAACCTCTAATGGTGTTTCAATTTAACCGCGTTTGTTTTGGTTTAAAGTCGAGCCCATTTCATGCCTTACACATGGTGAGACTGCTCGCTCACGATGAAGGTCCCTCTTATCCTAAAGCTAAGAAGACAATTGAGAGCAGTTTATATATGGACGATTTTGTATACTCGGTCGATAGCGTGGAGGAGGCCACCCTAACCACCGCCAAGGTTATAAAGCTCATGAAATCGGGTCAATTCGATCTTGTCAAGTGGACTAGTAATTCGCGTCCGGTTTTAGACACAATCCCACTATCACACCGTCTTTCGGCGATAAAGGAATTCGACGATTATGATACACACAAGGTGCTCGGTCTATTTTGGTCACCAGAGTCCGACGTGTTTAGCCTTAAGGTAAATCCACCCGTAGAGAAGTGCACAAAGCGCACAATACTGTCATGCGTTGCTAGATTATGGGATGTCATGGGTTTCGTAGCTCCGGCGGTATTATACGCTAAGCTTTTGATTAAACGACTTTGGTTATTTGAATGCGACTGGGATGACTCGCCGCCTGACAGCATTGTTCGCTTGTGGCAGCGTTTTAGGGAGGAGCTTCCTTTACTAAGAGAAATTAAAATACCACGTCATATAAACGTCGATAGAAATAGCGTCATCACGGTCGTTGGGTTTGCAGTCGCCAGCGAGAAGGCTTACGGGGGCGTTGTATATTTCCACGTCCAGAATAATGGTAGAAATTCGATTAGCCTCATTAGTTCTAAGTCGAGAGTCTCCCCCCGTAAGGTTGTCTCTCTGGCGCGCTTAGAGCTTTGCGGAATATTTGTACTCACCAAGCTTATTACCGCAGTTATCAGCGCATTTAGGGATAGAGTTCACATAGAAAGGATATTTGCCTTTTCCGACTCCACCGTCGCCTTATGCTGGGTTCATTCTTCACACCACCGTTGGGATACGTTTGTCGCGAACCGAGTGGCTAAGATCCAAGACGAGTTAGAAACGCAGAACTTTTATCACGTGTCCGGTACGGAAAACCTTGCCGATTGTCTATCCCGTGGACTCACCCCGATGCAAATAATGGACCACCCGCTTTGGTCCCACGGACCTTCATGGGTTCACATGCATCCCTCGCAATGGCCAATAACCGATTTCGAACCTTCGTCAGTGTCACAACCGCCGGAAGAGAAGAGACACGCTCTAGTGGCGAACGTTTCGAGTGAGATTTCTCCAATCATTGCTTTGGCGAACCGCTTGTCCTCTTGGTCGAAATTATTGCGTAGCGTAATTTACGTTTGTCGATTTGCGAAGCTTTTACCGCGACGTTCGTATATCTTAGCGTTCGATTACAACTACGCCGAGTCGCTAGTATTGCGTGAACTTCAACGTGCGCATTTCTCTGAAGAAATTACAAGATTACAATCGAATAGAGCTTGTAGTCGCGCCTTTCAACGCCTTAAGCCATTTTTACAGGATGGGATTGTAAGGGTAGGTGGACGATTGTCCAACTTGCAGTTGAGTTTCGACCAAGGACACCCTATAATTTTACCGCGTAAAGACCATATCATGAATTTATTAGTCGATTACCATCATAAATTGAATTCGCACTCTGGCCCCGACTTGCTGATGTCGATCTTGCGTCAGAATTATTGGATTCTTTCTGCACGTAATTTAATCCGCAATCGGGTGCACAGATGTATAGCTTGCTTTCGGGCACGCCCAAGCCGTCATTTCCGGAAATGGCGGAACTTAGATCTTGTCGAGTAATACAATCAGTAAAGCCCTTTACGCACACCGGGTCTGATTTCGCTGGTCCGTTTAAGGTCACGCTCACTCGCGGGCGTGGTATAAGATCCACACAGGCTTACGTCTGCATTTTCGTATGTCTAACTACAAGGGCGGTGCATATAGAACTCGTTGGTGATCTAAGCACAGCAGGCTTTATGGGTGCATTTAAAAGATTTCTATCCCGCAGAGGCCCTGTAAGTAAATTGTATTCGGGTAACGGTACGAACTACGTCGGTGCAAAACGTATTTTATCAGAACTACATGAGCTCTTAGCTAGCAAGTATTATAATTCGGAGTTCGCTCACATTCTGGCCGAGAACCGCATTGAGTGGTCTCTGAACGTCCCAGCCGCAAGTCATTTTGGGGGCAATTGGGAGACCAATATTAAGAGTCTAAAGAGTCACTTATACCGAGTAATAGGAGATCAAATTTTGTCGTTCAAAGAGCTAAGTACGGTGCTCGCTCAAATTGAATGCGTAATGAGTCGCCGCCCACTTTGTCGTACGTTGTCTAGTGACCCTTCGGAGCCGCTGGCTCTAACTCCAGCACATTTTTTGAATTTAACGCCTTTAAAGTATTTGCCCGCCGTAGATATGGATGTACCGTGTAGTGGCGGTTGAGAATATCCACTACCCCATATCTTCCCGTGGGTGTCGTAAGAGGCGACAGAGAGAGACAGGCAGGAGACGGGCAGCTGCATCTTCCTGATAACAGCAACTATACGACAAAAAAAACTGCGGTTGCCAACCCGCTCGCTAAGCGTGGCAACTACGGATATATACCCCCCATGAACAATTGCACAAATAGATGGCCCGCAGTCCCCGGCGGCCCCGCTATTCCTGGCTACGGTGGCGACCATGGTAACGGCGGGGTAGGGGGTGCTAAGAATCTCCGGTGGAGGTTCGGTTGCCACCTACGACGACTCGACCTGGCAACATTTAACGCACGCATACTGGGGACTAACGAGAAGATCCTGGAGCTGGAAGAAGAGATAGACAAGTTGCGCTGAAATATTATAGGATTATCCGAGGTCCGAAGAGAGGGGGAGGACACGGTGATTCTCGAATCCAGCAACTTGTTCTATCACCGGGAGGGCGACCATCTGTCCCAAGGAGGTGTTGGATTTATCGTCTACAAGTCTCTCGTCAACAACGTTGTAAAGATTGGGAGTGTGTCGACGAGGGTCGCGTACCTGATACTCAGAATCACCAAACGGTATTCGCTGAAGGTCATACAGGTTTACGCACCAACCTCGACACATCCCGATGAGGAGGTGGAGGAAATGTATGAGGATATCTCCAAAGCCACGCATTCCTTCAAAACCCACTACACGGTGTTGATGGGAGACTTCAACGCAAAACTAGGCACAAGAGAAAACGGTGAGCTGAAGTTAGGGAAATTTGGAGTGGGGCAACGGAACCGAAGGGGCCAGCAGCTGGCCGACTTTATGAAGAAAGAGGGACTCTTTATGATGAACTCTTTCTTCCAGAAGCGGCCCCACAGGAAGTGGACCTGGTCGAGCCCCGACGGTTCGACAAAAAATGAGATTGACTTCATTATGACGACCAGAAGCCAACTGTTCAGTGATGTCTCAGTGATCGCAAGGGTGAAAGCTGGCAGCGATCACCGAATGGTTAGAGGCACACTGAACCTAAACGTTAAGTTGGAGAGGTCTCGTCTGATGAAGTCAACGCTCCGTCCCCCTCATGCTAATCCAGAATTCCGAAAATTTTCAGTTCGAGTTACGTAACCGCTTTCAGTGCCTACAAGATTGCAATGCAGTGGACGTTATGAATGACAAGCACGTGGAAACTGTCCATGCGGTCGGAGCTAAGTTCTGCAAGACCCGCCGCAGAAGAACACAAAAACTCTCCGATCACACTCTTAATCTCATGGCTGTTAGACGGGAGATGAGGCTGCAATCGTCAACAGATTTGACAGCATACAGGCAACTGAACGGACAGATCTCTTAATGCATGCGGCGAGACTTACCCAACTTTAATACTGCTCGTATTAAAGAAGCAATCGAGCGGAACCAGGGCTCCAAAGTCTTTGCCAGAGATCTGTCTGCCAGTAAGAGCCAACTGTCGAAGCTGAAGACTGAGTGTGGCAGCATCGTTTCCGGGACACCTGAGATTTTGTGTGAGATTGAGAGGTTCTATGGGCAGCTGTACAAATCATCGTTGGAGCCACACGCAAGTGTGAGTAACGATCCAAGAGCAAGTCTTATCCGACACTATTCCGATGATATTCCGGACGTCAGTCTAAGCGAGATTAGAATGGCTCTCCAGCACCTTAAAAACGGCAGGGCCCCAGGCGAGGATGGAATTACAGCGGAGCTTCTGAAAGCGGGTGCAACACCGGTACTTGAAGTCCTGCAGAAGCTCTTCAATTCCGTCCTCCATGGTGGCACTACTCCAGAGGCGTGGAGCAGAAGTGCGGTGTTCTTGTTCTTTAAGAAAGGCGACAACGCTCTATTAAAGAACTACAGACCGATTTCACTTCTGAGCCGCGTCTACGTGCTGTTTTCGAGAGTCATTACGAATCGTCTTGCACGCAGACTCGACGACTTCCAGCCTCCCGAACAAGCCGGTTTCCGAAAAGGCTTCAGTACCATAGACCACATACATACCCTGCGGCAGATTGTACAGAAGACTGAAGAGTACAATCTGCCACTTTGCCTGACGTATGTGGACTATGAGAAAGCCTTTGATTCCGTCGAAATTTGGGCGGTGCTGCAGTCCCTTTAACGGTGCCAAGTTGACTGTCGGTATATCGAAGTGCTGAAGTGTTTGTACAGTAGGGCTACGATGGCTATCCGAGTACAGAACCAGAGCTCGAAACCTATCCAACTGCAGAGAGGTGTAAGACAAGGTGACTTTATATCCC
>JAUPFT010000015.1:11193965-11368965 GCA_036936625.1 Parnassius smintheus behrii | reverse complement strand
TATTTCATTAAATAATGATCGTAAACATCTATAAATATATAAAGAAAACGTGGTCTAGTAACGTATATCCATCCAAAACGGTTATGAAAAAGAAGACTGCCTATATTTTAGGTGATAATCAAAGTGTCGGACTCTTCTACATCTACATCATCATAAGATGATTCTGAAATATATACAGATGAATAGTCTGTCAAATGTCTCTGATTTTTTGAATTTTTTATGAGAAGTTTTATGTATGTTTCAAGGTTGACTGCTGAAGAATTCTTAGCATTAAAAGTTCGTCTTTTTACCTACCTACCTACTTATTAAAGTAATTGCATTTATTTTGCTGGAAAAATTCGAATCACAGTCTGTACTGTACTAGAATTTCACATAATTAGTTCATTCTTCGTCTCCTATTTTTCTACCCTTAGGGATAAAATTTCTTACATGGGGATAGGGATAAATATTAGGGATAAAATTCTTACATTACAATAGATTATGATCTATTTATGAAGAAATTAGTCGTTGAAAATCGATTCAGCTATTTCTATCAAATCGATGAACAAACAATACGCGTCCAATATGATAATAAGTCTTATAAAAAGCAAGAAACACCCAGCAATTTTCTTTACAGTATGTTTTTCTCATGCTTCTTCTGCTGCACACAACTTTCACTACCATATATGTATGGATATAATACATTACTTGCACAACCAACTTTCCCCCATCTATTATTCTCTTAACTTTTTTTTAAAATGAAACTTAGTTTTACGGATTTTACCACGTATATTAACTTCTTTTTTAACTCCCGACGTTTCGAGTACTTTACAGCACCCATGGTCTATGGTGGTGTTTGACGTCCCAATGTCATAATAAACCAAGACTACCTTTGGTTTCAAATTATAAATTTTTAGTCAGATCTACGCAGAATGAGTCTAAAATATTTTTCAGCTTTGCAGTTATATGCTTGTGTTGTGATTTAGTTTTATTAATTAAAGAATCCCATAGCTCAGATGCTTTGCAGTACTCGGGCAACCCGGGCTCGTTCCCTACTGTCACCAATGGAATTGTTAATTGCAATTTTAAGTGCTGCTTTACCACGTGCTCGGCGATAACGGGAAACATGGTAAGAAAACCTGCATGTCTGAGAAATGAAAGAAAAAATATTTTGAACACATGTAGAATGGAAATGAATAGTTAATAATTTCTTATTAAATATAGATCGAAAGCAGTTCTTATTAAAAGTAATTTTTTAAGAAGAAATCCCAATAATAATTTAAAATTAATTACTAGACTGACTAAATGAAAGATATATATATATATATATATATATATATATATATATATATATATATATATATATATATATATATATATATATATATATATATATATATATAAGATGAATCTAGGTATTTGAATATTTTACTAAACAATTTACCTGATCTCTATGAAGAGGTACATTCGGGACTCTATCTCAGTATATGGTTGCAAAACGATGGATGCACAGGACATTAGCACATTAGGTACCTGAAATAGTTGTATCCTAACAAATATTGCAGCCGTTGGGAACCTATTTTGTGGCCACCTAAATTCAAACCCTCTAGATTTTTATTGTATACATGAATGAAATGAAACACTGTCCCGCTCTGCTGAGCACGCAAGTTTTTAGAGGACAATTTGGCCTTCTCATCCAAGTGACCACGAAACTGCGCGTCACTCGATATGTCGACGCCGAGGATTCCGATACTAGTTGAGGCCACAAGGGGAGTGCCTTAAAACTGAGTAGATACGACAAAGGGGTTCTTATTCTAGTTTAAGCGCAAACTTGTGTCTTCTGAGGGTTAAACTGGACTAAAATTAGTCGCCCCCAATCCGTGACTCTGTTCAGCAAAGACTCGACTTTGGACACAAGTTTGTCCCGGTACTCAGAGACATTTCCCCGAGAAATATTGGAACGGCCGGTGTACAGAGCATCACCAGTGCCATTTTCATAGCAATAAATGTTACCGGTTTGCAATGTACCATTGGCATGTAGAAGAAACAGCGTTGGTGATAGCGGCAGAATGTACAGAAGACCGAATAGTACAATCTGCCACTTTGACTGGCGTATGTGACTATGAGAAAGCCTTTGATTCCGTCGAAATTTGGGCGGCGCTACAGTCCCTCCAGCGGTGCCAAGTTGACTGTCGGTATATTGAAATGCTGAAGTGTTTGTACAGAAGGCCTGCGATCGCTATCCGAGTACAGAATCAGAGTTCGAAACCAATCCAACTGCAGAGAGGTGTAAGACAGGGTGATGTTATAACCCCGAAAATCTTCACCGCTGCATTGGAAGATGTTTTCAAGCTACTGGACTGGAAAGGATACGGTATTAACATCAATGGCGAGTACATCACTTACCTTCGATTTGGCGACAATATAGTCCTTATGGCACAATCGCTGAAGGACCTAAGCGCTATGCTCATTGGCTTCAATGGTGTCTCCCAGCAGATAGGTCTTAAGATGAACATGGACAAAACAAAGATCATGTTTAATGTCTATGTCACACCTATGCCGGTAGTTGTTGGGAGCACTATGCTCAAAGTTGTTGACGAGTACGTTTACCTAGGACAAATAGTCCTACTAGGTCAGTCCAACTTCGACCAAGAGGTCAAGCGACGGATTCAACTCGGCTGGGCAGCGGGGTACCTCAGACTCTGAAAACTAGATTGTATTACCAGTGCGTGTTGCCAGTGATGACTTACGGATCTGAGACGTGGTCCTTCACTGCTGGCCGTATGAAGACACCTTAGGTCGCTCAGCGAGCTATGGAGAGGGCTATGCTCAGAGTTTCTCTGCGTGATAGACTCAGAGATGAGCATATCCGCAGTAAAACCAGAGTGACCGACATAGCCCGACGGATTTATAAGCTGAAGTGGCAATGGGCCGGCCATATAGCTCGAAGAATCGATAACCGATGGGGAAGAAAAGTTTTCAAGTGGTAGCCTCGTACCGTTAGGCGTAGTGTAGGGCGACCCCCACGAGATGGAGTAACGACCTGTTAAGACATGCAGGAAGTCGATGGATGCAGATGGCTCAGGACCGTGCTTTGTGGTATTACTTGTGGGAGGCTTATTTTCAGCAGTGGACTCGTGAAGGGCTGTAATGATGATGATGATGATGAACGAATCTGTAACCATTTGGACGTGGTCGAAAAGTCGGTCTATTTTGGCATTACCGCTATGGGGCTCGTGGAGGCACCCGTAGACGCGCGGATGGTCGTCGCTGACTACGCGGAGCTAAAGCGTCGCGTAGTTCCGAACCTTCAAGACTGTCGAGGCTTCGAGAACAGATATCCTCTTATACGTATTCGCAAACTCCAGCCCGAGGCACGAAGGAGTGTTCCAGTTTGTACGCCGGGTAGGAGAAATGCGAAGCATCAGCCGGTGAGGACACCTGCGCCTCAGAGAAAAAGAGCAGAGCCAGTCTCGCGGTCTCGAGATGGTAGTGGACGGCGTTTAGGTATAAGTGAAGTCCCCTGATATTACACAAACTCTCGGATAGCGTGGTAGGGGTCAAATTGGTCTTGTTGCTCAGAGCAGTTTTTGTCGTAAACGGAATTTTGCTCCCGCCTGAGAACCCATGCTCAGGAGTGGAGTAACTGGGTCGTGGATTCTCAGTGAGGGATTCTCCAGGGGGGCTGGTACCCTTCTGGGGTAGTATTACATTTAATTCCGCCACCACGTTGAAGGGGGGAGAGAGAATTAGACCTCCGACCCCTTGCACTCACCAGACGAAACGCGGAAGCTGAGCTTTTACTTCACACCGGTATTCTGTCAGGTCGTGATACCACCCCGGTTTGATCCGGCTCATACGTGCAACAGCGAAGCTGCCGTGTGGCTCTACCACTGTTAAAAGAACAAATATAATAACAGAAAGTTCAAAATTCAAAAATAATACAGACACAACACTAGGTGTCAGGACTCCTTTTTTCTGCCTTTATCTGGGTAAGTAAGGAAATTACAGAACAGGACGTATTACTAAGCATAGGACAAAATTAGTTCTGCTACAAAATAGCTGTGTTTGCAATGCTGTATTCCGGTCCGAAGGCCATGAAGAGCCAGTATAATTACATACTGTGAAGAATTCTCAACTTATCCTCAGAGGTGACAACGTATTCGCAGAAATCTTTGTATTTTGCTTGCTACAGATGTCAATGGACTACAGAAGAAACTTATCATATGGTGGTTTGTCATGGGGGCTATACTTTAATTAGGATGTAAATTTTTTTGTCCGGATTAACTTCATAATATATGAAAAAAAAATATTTTGTCGGCTGGAAGTGAGTAGTCGATTTTGAAAATTGGATATTTTAACATATCTCCACGTTTCAAAGTCTATAGAGTCGAATAGTATGGCTTTTGAGAGGATGTCCATGTGTGCAAATGTACGTATGTATATATGTATTTATGGTCGGATTCAATTTTTGCCTCGTATCTCTTTGTATCTCAAGAAAAAAGAGTGGATATTGACATGAGACCAGTTTTATTTAATGTATAACTGTGTAACTTAGACCTCATAAAATTTTGAGCAAAATCGGTCAAGTCGTTTTTTGTGCCGAATGAAAAAATATATAAAATATTAAAACATATATTATTTTATTCTTTCCACTTGTGAAATTAGTCGTGTGGATCTTTCGGGTCTCACCTAGAGCACTTTTTTGTAGATTGCAATGTACAAAGAGAGGAATTATTATAATCTTTACTTTTATCACATCTTCTTCTTAATCTTTACAGCCCTTCACAAGTCCACTGTTGAACATCGGCCCCTTAACGAATTTCAAAAAATAAATGTCTGTGTTTGATTTCTTAAACTATTTATAGCACTGACTCTATCCACACTTCACCTTAGCTTAGACATATCCTGTTTGTCCGGACATTGCTAATTTCGTTGTAATTGTAACGTAAATTGGCTCTCTCGAGGTGTCCGCCTACAAATTGATTCGGCTTATTTTGGGACCTAGTAAACAATATTTAGCTTTTGATTTCCATTTGAATAGTTTTTTTCGGCCTGTAATAGCCCACTACAAAGCACATCTTTGCAGCTTGTTCCCATCGCTGATATACTGTTAGTGTATTAATTTTCAATAAAATTTTGTTAATATAGTTATTAATGATAAACACTAATTTCTAAGTCTTCACATTATAAATGTTCGTTTTAGTAGTCAGGATAAATGGTTATATTACCAAAATTGGCATTAATTTGAGAATTGGTGTTCGTGTGGAATTTATTAATTTTTTGCATTAAAAAGGGCTGTCCTTTACCATATTGTTACCATAATCAAGGTCGGGAAGACTTCAAAAAGGCGTGTTAGGTATGTCGTACAAAAAGTGCTGTGCACTATATTATGTAGGAATAGAAAATATACATCTATTTCTTAGGAGCTATACTCAAAAATAATTTATATTGCTCGTACCCACGTAAGAGCTTGTTTATGTTTCTATATTTAAAATATGCCATAGGGAATGAACAATAAAAAATGGAAATCGAAAATGAAAAAAGGCCACAATCGGCTTTTTTATAAAGGGTACATCATTTCATTATTATAACAGCCCAGACCAAACTGAAAAATATTAGTAAGAAATGTTTTATGTTCCGAATTAAAAAAATGAAACTCCTTATACTTGCTTTTTTTATAGAAGAAGGGGCAAACGAGCATGCGGCTCACCTGATGTTAAATGACTACCGCCGCCCATGATCAACCGCAACACCAGGAGAATTGCGGGTGCGTTGCCGGCCCTTTAGAAAGGAGTAAGCTCTTTTCTTGAAGGTCCCCAGGTCGTATCGGTCCGGAAAAATCGCCGGTGGTAAACTATTCCACAGAGAGGTTGTACGTGGAAGAAAACTCCTTGTGAAACGTACAGTGGTGGACCGCCAAGCATCCAGATGGTGTGGAAGGTATCGGGACGTTTGCCGTGTAGTGCGTTCACGAAATTTGGCGGCTGGGATTAATCCGAACAATTCCTCAGAGCACTCCCCGTGATATATGCGATAAAATACGCAAAGAGATGCAACATCTCTTCGCAGCGCCACTGAATCGAGCCGATCGGAAAGCACTCGGTCGTCGACGATTTGAGCCGCTCTGCGCTGGATGCGGTCAAGTGGAAGGAGCTGGTACTGGAGAGATGGGAACAGTATTCCATGTGCGGCCGAACCTGCGCCTTGTAAAGTTGCTGGTGTTTTTTGTTTAATGTTAAATTATATATTAGAGCATACGTACTGTAAATTTATGGCGTTCGCCGTTAATTTGAAGTATTTACGCGAGCAACTTGGTTACAAAATCCGCCGTTTGATGAAATTCTTAATTGCAATTTTAAATACAATTTTATCACTTGCTCGGCGGTGAAGTAAAGTAAAGCAAGGAAACCTATATAAGGAATAAAATATTTGTGTATGATGACATATAAGTCCGCCAACAAGCATTGGAGTGCAGCGTACTAATTGCGCCGGATGGCGTCGGGAAACTGTTCTGGGACTCTGACTTTTACAGTAGTTTGGGGTCGCCTTCCGTTTATATTTCCTTTTATTCCACATAGATTTTCGAAAGCAAAATATCTTGTTTTTTACTCTCAGATTGCGTTGAATCGTGGCGTACTTCACGTACCGCGGAGTATCGACTATAAATCACATCGGGAGATTTCCCTGTGTATTCAGTTTCTTTTTCTTGGTGGCATTGCAGAGTGCTTACTGAAACGGCGCGACGAAAAGAAGGCGGCGTCCAAAATACGACTTCTAGCACCCGATATAATTTTTGTAGTGTGAGTCTCGATTGGAAAGTTGATATGAGAATGGAAGAAATCCTGACATGAAATAAGATAAATATTTTAATTATTCAGTGCACAAGGAGCTGTATCTGTTCTCAGCTTTAATAAGTAATTTTATTAACTAAAGCTGATAAATTAAATGGCGTCTGTACACGCTCGTCGAGACACCATGAGAGTGCGAATATGTACACTGTACATAGTGCTCTCGTCGCGTCGCGGCTCGTCTCGAAGCCCTCGTTCACTCTCGGAAACCTCTCAGTTTTTTGCACTCAAATCAAAGGTCTCGTGAGTTTCATAATCAAAATGGGAGCGTACTCTTTTCTATTCACCATAACTGGTTTTGTTACGGTAAAAAGAAACCATCCACCATTTTTTTTTTGAAATGGCTTATTTTTTATATGGTAAATGTGTAAAAATTATAATAACTAATAGCACAAATGCAAAACGCAGCAACAGCTTCTTCTAGGTCCATCTCAACGGGCATACGGAATTCAAATGAAACAACGAGTGTGTAGATGGTAAGTTCTCGTGTCAAGCCTCTACGCGACGAGAGAAAGCAACGAGACGAGCGTGTACAGCCGTCATTAGAAACATTTAAAAGATAATAGTATAAATAAACTAACGATCCTAATAATTATGTAGTTTTATCTTACGTTACAAAGAATGGAGCACTCAACTATGAAATTTTTCCAGTTCAACGCACGAAATACATTCCTAGTGTTAAGATTTTAAGCATGAGATACTTTATTGTTTAAATTTGTTGTTACTATAGACTGAATAAAAATAATATTTAATAAACATGCGTAAGAGGTTTGTCGTTTAAATATTATAAAAATATTAAGCACAGGAATTTTAAAAAATTACACACGTTTTCTTAAAAACTGTGTCAATTAATATTAAAGATTTAAAAATAATTAAATTTGTCAAAACGCGTGACGCACACAGAAACAACAGTCGCGGTGCTTTCACGGCGAGGTTGTTCAAGAGATGTGTGTCTTTTGTGATTTATTTTAGATTTACGTAAGGAAATATGTACACATATTCACATCGCAGGGGCAAGGACGGGTTATGTCGGACTCGTACTGACTAAACCCCATGATTTTCCACCTTCACCACATATTTGCAGAGCCGTGGTTACGCCTTCACTCACATCCGCGGCTCCACTAGTAACGGCTGCCCCAAAACAGCCTTTCTTTGGGGGAAAAATTCTCCTCTTAAGCCGCACTAGAATACAAGGCTCGCGTCCTAGTTTTTTCGCTACCTAACCCAACCTACGCCTCGACATTTAAGTTTTCAGACGACTTCTCTTATAGTGCTACAGTAATTTATAAAGTCCACTGTTGAATTTGGGCCATAACCTCATATTTTGCCATATTTGCCCCGCATGATAGGAGGGTTGCCACTATTTTTTATTTTTGTGAAATTCTATACTTGTTGTTTAGTTTGTTTTTATTTTAATGTGTACCTATTGGCGTATAATGAAGAATATATTGACTATTTCGTCTTGACTAGCATCATGTTATAGTTTAGAATTTAATCATAAAACATTTTTCTTCGATCCTAACCAATTTTTTTTTCTGTTACGCATGCATATACTTTTTAAAATAAATTTTGATGATGAAAAAACCACATCCATCAAGTACACTTATGGTTCAAAACGTAAACTCAGACAGATGCCGATAGATAAGAAGATGAACACATTAATATGTGTATAATTTATATATTTGGTCCTTTACATACGTGGAAAGAATGAAAGCATGAGAGTCAGAAAGTAAAGTTAAGCTGCATGAGTAACATGAAGATGGTACAAGTATACAATTTAGATTTATTACAAAAACTTTTATTTTTTAGTGGTGAATTTATTATAATATCATGAATATACTGAAAACACTGAATCTTTTTAAATAATAAATAGGCTAAATAAAAAGTGCCCTAAGCTAACAAGCATATATACGTAACTATATGGATGTGAAAGATGCGAGAGAGGCGTATTAAGAAAGTGTCAAATAAAAGTCCGTAGACTCTGTCTACCCCTGTGTGTGACAGGCATGAGGGGCTTCATAGACTATATATTTGTTTCTAGAACTGTTTAATAACTTTTTCATATCTCAAACTCTTATTAAAAACTGCTCACAAAATAATAGGTAAAATAAAACTTATATTGTTATCTAAGCTTGAAATTTCTTGCGAGCTGGGTGAACATTACTATCTCCGTAGCTATTTCGATGTAAATGCACTCCACTCCAGTGTCGTGTTGCAAATTGCCTGTCTTTGTATATACCAGAGTCATATTGTAGATTAGATTTTGTATAAGTAAATAATAATTTTTACAAATAATACCTAGACATTTTAGTATGTAATTGTTCTTCAAAGCAATCATAATAAATATGTATAGCGAGAGAGTTTAGTCAGTTACATCAATGCCTTCTCGTTTTAAGATTCAGTTTGTTTATATCAGAGATTATCAAACTTATTTCTCCCCCCCCCTCCCCCCTTAAAATCAATATATTTTTTATGCACTCTTAAAACTTAAAAAAAACACAATTTAATTACTTTAATTAATTTTATTTTGGTGTGCTATATTAGTGAGATCTGGTGTTTGAACTTACATTCTAAACTAGATATTACTACCAGTGCGAGCAATTAAAACTCAACTTGGTAATATAAAGATTATATTTTAATCAAATTAAAAGAAAAAATATAGATAGGTAATCAATTTTAGTTTTAAAACTTGTCTAATGGGATGGACGAATTTAATAATTTTTAACAAGTTTGTTGATATCAGGTTCGATTTCACTCAAAAACAGTCGTACGTCTCCGCATTAGGTAATATGTAAACGATTTCTTTATTTAGTAAGCAGTATCTTCTTAGTATCTGTAGGACTGTGTGCTGGTTTGTCACATTTATTTGTATAACCAAAAGTAAATTTACAGAGGCCGCTTAAGATCTAGCGTTATCTGAATGTACATACGTTACGTTTTTATCTGAATGAAACGAGCTCTGAATTCTAACAATATTGGCTCAAACACTAGTTGTACGGTGCAACACCGCGCATTCTCCCGCGTCAGCATTTTAGTAATTTGACACTATGCGCGACTGACCTCATTCATTAATATTTTATTTTTTAGTGTGTGTTTGTGTTTGCCTACCAATACGGTCGCGTGACTCAATCTTATATTTTTACCAAGTTTCGTGTATTGTGAAATCGCAATAAATCATTGTTTTTCTCAAGATCGTGTTTAAATCATCAGATCAAGTAAAAGGTGTGTGGTATACCAAGACATACATCTTTGTGATCCTTCGAGGAAACTGATCAGTGTTTTGTGGATCTCAAGTGCAGTGCGATCGGTTCGGTTGGCCTCCCACCAGCGGGTCTCACCAGCCGAATTAAGACGGCGCTTTACGTGTACTGAGTCTGCAAATATACTGAGAATCAGTAATAACACCAAGCACAAAACCGAGAATATCAAGAATACCACAAGCATAGCAAATTTGAAGCATTCATCAAGCAAACCAAGCAAGCATTCACCAAGCACACCAAGCAAGCACTCGCCAAGCACACCAAGCATAAGCATTCATCAAGCACATCAAGCAGAAGGATATCCCAAGCAAAGCACAAGCATATCAAGCAAGCGTATCAAGGTATTTTCAAAAACAAGCAAAACAAGTAAGTGATTTTTACCAAGGTTTTAACGTATCAACTCCTTCACCAAGTAATGTCAAGCATGGAAAATCTCCTAGCAAATCAACAACATTTTATCGATGGCATTAATCAAATATTTGTAAATTTTAAGAAAGATAGTCAAGAGCGAAAGACGCCCGACTATATTAATCGAAGATTGAATAATTTGGAAGGGTATTGGCAGGAATTCCTGAATAATCATGTTGAACTGTGCGCTTTTCCAGACAAGTCCCATGCTTATTTTACTAACAATACGTATGAAAAAACCAAGGCAAATTATGAGAATATAACAGCTACAATAAAAGCGTACATACCGAAGTCGGAATATAAACCAAAACCTTCAACGCCCTTGATAAGACCCGCAACTCCAATGGGTACACCCTTAACTTCGGGAGCTCAACATTCATTTAGAACGGAGTCCCAGGGAACCAACAGCAAGACAGATGAATTATTCAAGAAGCAATCAAGCAACTTCAGAGCATTTAAAAGGACAGTTTCTAACATAAATCTTGACGATGTGACGGAGAAATGGGAGCTGGAAGATCTCCTCCGCTCTTTGCAGTCGCGATGGTCAGCTATCAACAGTGAAGTTCAAGGAGCCAACCAAGAATATGACAGCACTTTTTCATATTATGAACAACTATATAATTCCACCAAACGATCCATCAACAGCAAGCTGTGGTCAGTGTCCCATCGGGAAAAATCAACCCCCCAGATGGACATACCTGTTTTTGTAGGAAATTATCATCAGTTGACATTATTCAAGGACCTGCTCACTGAAACTATCCATAATAACCTATCATTATCAAACGCACAGAAAATGCAATTTCTTAAAGTTAAGGTGCAAGGCGAAGCAGCAAGGCTTTTGCAGCATCTTCCGATCAGCACTGAAAACTATAATATCTGCTGGGAAATTCTTAACCACAGATACAACAACAAGAAACTCATTT
This sequence comes from Parnassius smintheus behrii, assembly GCA_036936625.1. Classification (NCBI taxonomy): domain Eukaryota; kingdom Metazoa; phylum Arthropoda; class Insecta; order Lepidoptera; family Papilionidae; genus Parnassius; species Parnassius smintheus. The sequence goes on along the minus strand of JAUPFT010000015.1, from coordinate 11,357,544 downwards.
TTACTTCACACATCAACAGCTTATTGAATATTCCTGTCATACAATAACATCAAGCTATCAACCAGATCAAGCGACTTCATGACACCACTCTGGAAACACTCAACGCCGTGAAAAACTTAGGTGTTGATATCAGTACGTGGGATCCATTGCTGGTGCGCTTACTGTCACAAAAATTGGACAACGAAATATTCAATGATTACAATGAATCCCTAGAACAACCACGTAAGTTACCGACGCTCAAAGATTTTTTGGCATTTCTGGAGGGAAAATTTACTACGTTGGAAACATCCCGTAGAAAACAAGAACCAACCACGCAAAAACCATCATCAAGTCAGGTCCCGGTGAAGCATAATAAATCAAGATACCAAGTATTTTCCAACTAAAATGTTACAGAACCAACAAATGCAAAAACAAGTAATCAGTTTACAATCACGTGCCCGCTCTGTAACAATGGCCATGGAATATATTTTTGCCAAAAACTTATAGCAATGACGCCGCAGCAGAGACGCAGTACCATATCAAGATTACAGCTGTGCTCAAACTGCCTAAACCATCACCAAGGAAAGTGTATTTCTAAGAATCGCTGCCGCGAATGCCAAGGTCAGCACAACACAATATTGCACGAAGCATTCGTAACATCTAAAATCATAAACCAACCTAGCTCATCAAGAACTGTTAACCAGGGAAACTCATCAAGCAGCGCAGATGCTGTCCAGCAGAACCAGAACAGTGTGCACGTGTCACAGCAGCGCGACGTGCCAGAGATTCTGCTCGCTACAGCTATTGTTCAAGTTCAAGCTAACAATGGCTCTTACTACAAGCTTCGAGCACTCCTGGACCAAGGATCCCAGACCTCAATTATTACGGAGAAAGCAGCTCAACTTCTATCACTACCTAGAAGTCAGTGTAAAGGGGTCATAACGGGGATCGGCATAAAGGAAAACAATTGTAAAGGCGTGATCAAGTTAACAATCAAGTCCAATAATAGCGACTTCACACTTAATACCGAAGCTCTCATAATGAAAACTCTGAACAATAATTTACCAAACTACACCTTGGACAAGCCGTCATGGTCATTCCTAGAAAATATACAGTTAGCAGATCCAGAATTCTACAAAAGTCGGCGGGTAGATATACTTCTGGGAGCAGAAGTATACTCAAACATCATCTTAGACGGAATTTGCAGAGAAAACAATAACTCGCCAATCGCCCAACAAACGCGATTTGGTTGGATATTAAGTGGAAGCGCTAATCAAGTTACTTAACAGTGCAATGTTTTGCTGAATAATATACAAAACATCCAATAGTTTTGGGAGATCAAGGACATTACTCAAGAGTCTACTCTCACGTCAGAAGATTAAGCATGCATCGATTTGTATAAATCAACAACCACAAGACGCGAGGATGGAAGATACCAAGTGAACTTCCCCTTAAGTCAAACATTGAACAAGACTTGGGCACATCGAAACAAAAAGCAATTGCGCAATTCAAACAATTGGAACGACGATTCACAAAACAAAGTAATACCAAAAAGACATAACGCTCATCCGTGATAATCAGCAGCATCTGGTAAACTTGTGGCGAAATCAAACCTCTATAGTCGAGGCGGAGTATAACTTACATAAAAGAAGTGAAGAAGCTATGAACAGGCAGCATAAGTTAATAAACAAACAGATGCTAAATATAGAAAGGGCCGTGAACATATTAAACTCAGAGGTTGTCAACATGTCTCAAGTGAATCAATTAACTTTGGCAGCCGTAGCTGCAAGCATAAGCAATATGGCTATATGTGAGTTATCGCATCGATGAAATAAAATATCCATTCAAAAGATTACGACATATTTTCAGAGAATTCATTTCAATAATATAACATATATTGTAAAAATAATAAACAGATAAAATATTACTGCGATATTCTATTATATTGAGTCGTCAAAATATAGTTTGGCCTGTATTATTCTTTTTAATGTATCTGGGGTTGAACCACAATGTCAAATTAACAACGTTAAGTAGTTACTGTCTTTAAAATCATAATTTACAATTTTAAATTAGCAAATAATTCTTATATTCAGCTACTTAAAATATTTATCACTTTATGTCAGGTACAAGGGCACATTTTTGGCCAAGGAGTCAGCATGTTAAATATAAGACATAATGATTAAAAGTCTAAGCGCGAGAACAAAGGATTAGCAATCCGAGAAGCTCTCTATCGTACGGCGAATATTTTTGCTGCGAAGAACTCATCTTGCGTGAAAAAAACGCAGGCGGTTGCCACGTGCCATCTTTATACTGCAGCAATACTGCACTCAAAGCTATATCTGAGGCGTCAGTAACAAAAGTGAGCTTAGCATGGGTGTCAGAATGAGCTAGTAAAGCTGCTTCAGATTTATCTTACAATCGCCAAAATCTTTACTGGCGTCTCCTGTTAAAAATTGGTTTACTATATGCATCTTAGGCTTTAGAACAACACATTGACTACGATTTTTGAAACTAAGTCATTTTTGGAAGTCCACGCGGTCGAAGCCGAGGATTAGCTAGTACATTTATTTGTCTTTAGTGCTCTAATTTTAAACGTATTTTCTCTAATGTGCTTTATTTTAATGTAAATCATTATCAACTTTCCCAAATTAACGATATTTGTCTATCAATGATACTAGTATATTTGTATAATGTAGACACAATTCTTCTTAATGCAATATAGGTACAGATTAAATAAAAAATGTGGAATAAAATATCCTTCAATATTTGTTGAGTTTGGACGAGATTACATAATTTCTCATGGATCTGAACAAAATTAACACGTACAGCTGTCGATGCCATTAGCAGTTCCGCACATTGTAGTGAAAAATGGGGAATCGTTAGTCTACTTATTGTATTTTGGCTTTATATTTGTTACGTAAAAACGTATCTTATATACCGACTCCATTTTTTTTTTTCAAATTCCCGTATAAGCACAAGACATTATAATTTATATATAAGACATTTGATTTACTCATCAACTAATAAAATTACTAATTTTAGCCGAATTTGTATTCTTAAGTACTTAACAACGAAAATCCAAGGAGATAATTCCTAATCCCGTAGGTAACAGGTGAATATGGAAAATCAATTTTCAAAAAGATCTATATCTATGTAATGTGGCGTATACCATCTCTTTTACTCCCGGGCGTAAGAAGGCGATGACAAACTGGCTAACTGCCAATGAGCAGTATGTTTAAACATTCTAGTACTGCGATCGTTAATCCGTTTACCAAGCGTCTCAGTTAAGGCAAATCCTCTCTTTAATGAGAGAGGTCCTTGTCCAGCAGTGAACTTTTAAAGGTTGATGAAGAAAAAGGATTACAAAAAACATGCTCAGCCAGAGTATTTTGTAGTGGCGTAGTATTTTGCGAGGGCGTAATTTCTAAAACATTTTCATTGTCCTTCATTCGAATTAGTATAAGCAAAAAAGTATTCTATGTTAGTTGTGATAACGTAGTGTTACAGCCTTAGGGTTCATGACAATAAACACTGCCGATTGAATTACCAAAATTGACACTTTAAGTAGCGACCAATTAAAATTTAAAACACACTAATAAATAATCACACTGATGACTTTAGTTCACTTTATTTCGCGCCGAAGCTTCGCTTGTATCGCCAATTCAATACTACTCCCCAGTCACGGCCCTCAACGGCTTTAAGTAGACCTTTTTCCACCGAAACATCCAGAATATTCCAGCAAATACCGGCCCCGACCGACCAGTTGCAGATAGTTCGAGTGTGAGGCTTTCTAGAAAGCTTAGTTCTTCCATTCGATACTAGATGGCGCTAGTGAGGGAGTTCTAGAAAGATCTTGACGCTCCTATTTCTGATGCGTGATACCAGATGGCGCTAATAAACACCGCCACATACCAGGCGCTAATTATAGCACGCAACAATAGTATAAACGCTGGAAATCTTAAACTCTATTTACAATTTCGTTATTTATCTGAAGAGAAATGTAAAATAGTTCATTTTACACTTATTTAATTTTATAGCCAAATTATTTCACTTTTTTAGTCACATCTTCACTTCTGTGAACTATGATGAAATGCCTCACAGCTTATAGTTATTATTCTGGCTCTATTTCCATTAAAACCGGAACATATTGTGACGGCCCATTATTAACAATTAATTAATTTCTTTATAAAGCCGTCAAAAATTATGTTAGAAGAATATATTAAACAATTAAATACGTTAATAAGCATAAAGTTAAAATAAATACATTTCAGATATTAAGTATTATAGTAAATTAAAGGTTTAATGTTGGCGTTCAAAATTAATAAATTTATTAAAAACTTTGTTAAATATTGAAAATGTCTTAAATGATAGAAATACAAGTCGAAAATGTCATTATAATAAAAATGAAATAATTGGAAAATTGGTCAAAAATTCCCAAAGTCATGGAGGGAGGGTGTTTGCATAAAGAAAAATTTCTTGTTATGGAGGGTGTTCGTATATAAATTGCAGTTCGTATATATCTGAGAGCTGCCCGAGACGCATACCCAAGGTTTTCAATTATATCGCGTGGTCGGGTGACCGACTACTTGACTGTTGCACAATGTGTAGTCCTATATTATGGACTTATAATAGTGTTGTGTGAATAAGTCAACTAGCGCCATCTAGTGTCAGGAACGAGAGCGAGGGGAGCTTTGCAGAGAATGACATCACCGATCTCTCGACCGACAGCGCCACCCGAAGAACTAAGTTTCTAGAAAATCTATACTCGAACTCTCGGTACCTTACGCGTGTTACTTGAACATTCCGGATATTTTGCTAATTTAAATAAATAGGTGGCGCAAGATGCGATCGAGACAGAGTTGTTTTGACGAAACAAGCGAAGCTTCGGAGCGGAATTAAGTGAGTTAGTGTTTTTAATTATTAGTGTTTTTAATTTTAGTTTGTGTAAAGTAAATTAAAGTGTTAATTTAGGTAATTTTATCGGCAATTTTTATTGTCACGAACCCTAAGCTCGTAACAATTGGTGTCAGAAGTGGGATAAAATAATGCCGATTTTACCTAAGGAGGAAACGGAAGGTGTCCGTACCCGAAGTCAACGCCAGCAGGAGACGGACCAGAGGAGATTTGGTGGTGCAACGCCGCAGATGTCTGAAGGCCAGCCGCCGGCCACGGAAACCGGTCCGTCAGCAGCTTCTACGTCTGTGGCACCTGACTTAGGTGCTCTGATGGTGATGCTGCAACAGCTGCGGGGCGGACAGGAGGAACAGGCCCGCCGACAGGAGGAACAGGTCCGTCGGTTGGAAGAGCAGCTGCGGGGCGGACAAGAGGAGCAGGCCCGCCGACAGGAGGAACAGGCCCGCCGACAGGAGGAACAGGCCCGTCGGTTGGAATATCAGCAGGCGGAACAGGCTCGTCGGTCGGAAGAGCAGATGCTCCTCATGAAGGACCTTCACGCTACCTTTGGGAAAGAGATAAGGCAGGTGAAGGATAGGGTTGCTCAACACGACAACCGTCTGTCGGAAGCTGAAACCCGAATCGAAGAACATGAAACCCGAATCCACCATGTGAACCATCGGGTTGACAACGTGATGGCCGACATGAAGAAATCGCTGGAAGAACTCAAACTTGGAGATGGAGCTACAGCTCCCGCAGTAGCTACAACACCTTCGCTACGTGGGTTCAAGGTGCCACCGTTCGACGGTATCTCTTCCTGGTCAGCCTACAAAATTCAGTTCGAAGCTGTTATGAAGGCGAACGGCTGAAATAAAAATCAGGCCATGACTGCTCTCACACTAGGCCTGCGCGACCAGGCCTTGACAGTTCTGGAAGCTCTCGGTGAGGAAGTGACTTATGAGCAACTCCTTGAGGCATTGGAGGCGAGATATGGCGACGCTCACCTGGAACACGTCTTTCGTGCGCAGCTTAAAGATCGTGTGCAGCACATGAACGAAAACCTGCAGCAGTGGGCTCTAGAAGTGGAGAAGCTGGTGCGAAAAGCACACCGGTCTGTACCTGCGCTCATTGAAGGGAACCTGGTGCAGACATTCATCGACGGCATCCGCGACCTGGAAGTCAGATCTGCTGTGAGGCTCGGGCACCACGAGACGCTTAAGGACGCCTTGGCCCATGCACTGGAAGTGGAAGCCGTGCGGCAGGATCATCGTTCCCATCGCGTCAGGGTGGTTGCAGCAGCTACAGTTCGCGACCGCAACAAAGGATACAGCCCTAGGTGCTATGGCTGTGGGGAAAAGGGCCATCTTCGATCCAGCTGCCCTAAGCGAACCCTAGGAAGGGAAGGTGAACGATCCCAGGAGGGTAGTGCGGCAAACAGCACCGCCCAGCAGCATCAGGGAAACGAGTAAAAGCCAGAACTGCGGGGCGGGTGCTGGCTGATGTTAAAAGAGCCCCAAGGATCTCGATCTCACAAACCCATGATGGGAACAGTTTAATCATCAAGGGCGAGGTCAACGGAATGCCGTGTAAACTGACCATAGACACTGGAGCCTCTCGTACGGTTGTTAGTTCCCAACTTATAAGTCAGTTCCTTGGGGACTCCGCATACAACCGAGAACGCATTAATTTGGTAACAGCCACCGGTCAGCGTATACCCGTCCGTGGAGAGAAGGAGATGGAGTTGAAGCTTGGCAACGTGATCTACCTGCATAATGTCATCATGGCTGATATAATGGACGACTGCATCCTAGGCCTAGACTTTATGAGGAATAATTGTTGTGAGATCGACGTTAAGCAAGTTGTTTTGAAATGTGGACAGGAGGAACTTTTTATGGAAGGTGCGTTACCAGGGAACGTGTACAGCATTAAGAAGATTGTTCTTCCGCCGAGATCGGAAACGATTGTTCCGGTTAGTCTTCCCCGAAACGCTGGGCAAGCTCACCGTTGTGTACTTGTGGAAAGGGTAAACAATGACCTTCCATGGAAAGTAGCTCGAACCTTGGTCAGAACCACTGACATCTCAAGAATACGTGTGTTGAACCTTTGCGACCGGGAACAGATTATAGAAAAAGGCACACTGGTTGGCACTTGTGAGGAAGTGGATTGGTTACGTCGGTGCCAATATATATCGAGTAGACCCCCAGCAAGGTTTCAGAAACGAGAGTGACCACACTTTTGGAAGACTGTCGCAGTGTTCTCTCCCCGAACGAATTGGTCAAGGCGAAGAAGTTGTTACTCAAGTACGCCGATGTATTCTCGCCAAACGATGCTGACATAGGAAAGACTGGCTTAGTTCAACACAAAATAAACACAGGAGAGGAATTGCCTATCCGTCAGCGGCCAAGAAGATTGCCGGTAGCACGTGAAAAGGAAGTGGAAACCATGATTGAGGGAATGGTGAAGGATGGTGTTATTGAACCTTCATCTAGTCCATGGTGTTCACCCGTGGTGCTGGTAAAGAAGAAGGATGGCAGCATGCGGTTTTGTGTTGACTACCGCCGTCTGAACGACGTTACAAAGAAGGACAGCTATCCCTTGCCAAGAATTGATGACACGTTGGACATGCTTACAGGAGTAAAATGGTTTAGCACGCTGGATCTAAAAAGTGGCTACTGGCAAGTTGAAATTGACCCTAAGGACAAGGAGAAAACTGCGTTCTCGACGGGAAAGGGTCTGTGGCAATTCAAAGTAATGCCGTTTGGGTTGTGCAATGCTCCAGCAACGTTTGAAAGGCTGATGGAACTTGTACTTACCGGGCTAATTGGCGATGCCTGTCTGGTCTACTTGGATGACATCATCATCGTGGGCCGTACATTTGAGGAACACCTTGAAAACCTGGGACGCGTGCTCATGAAGATTCAGAGTGCCAATCTCAAGCTGAGTCCGAAGAAATGTTCACTGTTCAAACAACAAGTCAAGTTTTTGGGGTATGTAGTGTCGGAAGAAGGTATCCGCACGGATCCAGAGAAAATTGCAGCTGTAAAGGATTGGCCGGTTCCAAAAGACAAGACGCAGGTTAGAGCATTTTTGGGTTTGTGCTCCTATAATATATATCCTATATATCCTATAAACCTCTGCATAAGCAAACCGAGGAGAAGCGACATTTCTGCTGAGATGAAAGTTGTAATATCGCATTCCAGGAGTTCAAGGACCGTCTGTGCAAAACACCTATTTTGGGATACCCTGATGCAAGCAAAGAATTTATAGTTGACACAGACGCAAGTGATATAGGACTTGGCGGTGTGTTGTCTCAACGGAATGGTGACCAAGAGGTCGTGATAGCGTACTTCAGCAAGTCGTTGTCAAAACCGGAAAGGAACTATTGTGTCACAAGACGCGAATTGCTACCTGTGGTAAAGTCGTTGCAGCATTTTAGCAAATATCTTCTGGGGCGAAAATTTCACTTACGAACTGACCATGCTGCACTAAAATGGCTATTGCAGTTTAAAAATCCAGAAGGACAAGTTGCGAGGTGGATTGAACTACTGCAGGAATACGACTTTGAGATCGAACATCGCAGCGGGAAATCTCATGACAACGCAGATGCATTATCACGAAGACCTTGTCCTGAAGATTGCTAACATTGTACTAGGCAAGAGAGTAAGGGAGTGGTATCCGTGAGGATGCCCAGGGCAGACCACCTCAGCAACGAGTGGAAGGACAGCTTACAACGTGCACAGCAGGAAGATCCGGACATCAAGCCGATCCTGGAATGGATGAAGGCCAGTGCTCCCAAGCCCAAGTGGAGCGATGTCTCAGCGATGAGTTCGACCACTAAAAGCTATTGGGCCCAGTGGGATAGCTTGCTGCTTCAGGATGGAGTTCTGTGCCGTAAATGGGAAAATGTTCGGGGAGACAGCTGTCATTTACAAATGGTTGTCCCTAAAGCTAAAGTACCGGATGTTCTACAGCTGTACCATAATGATTATTCAGGAGGCCATCTGGGAGTTAAACGAACTCTACTGAAGATCCGAGAACGGTTTTACTGGGTCCACTGTCGAAACGATGTCGAGGACTGGTGTCGCAAATGTACAAGTTGTGCGGCTGTAAAGGGACCTCAGACTCGTAGTAGAGGTGCATTGAAGTTGTACAATGTTGGTGCACCATGGGAGAGAATAGCCATTGACGTGGCGGGGCCGTTTCCGGAGAGTGAAAGCGGTAACAAGTATTTCATGGTTGTGATGGATTACTTCACTAAGTGGCCAGAAGTCTTCGCCATTCCAAATCAAGAAGCTTCAACAGTTGCAGATAAACTAGTTCATGAAGTTTTCTGTCGTTTTGGAGTACCTTTAGAGATTCACAGCGATCAAGGAAGGAATTTTGAGTCTCAAATATTCCAGGAAACTTGCCGAGTTATGGGTACTCATAAAACAAGAACGACTTCTTATCACCCGCAATCTGATGGAATGGTGGAACGATTTAATTAGACATTGGAGAGGTACCTAGCAAAAGTTGTAGACAATCGGCAACGAGATTGGGACAAGCACATACAACCGTTTTTGTTGTCATATCGAAGTTCTGTTCACGAAAGTACAGCAGTGACACCAGCTTTCGCAAACTTTGGAAGAGAATTACGGCTGCCTGCAGACCTGATCACTGGGATACCACCTGATGCCCCACGCAGTATAACCGATTATGCATATGACTTGCGGAACAAAATGAATGACATTTATGAGCACGTCAGACAATCGGGCCAGCAAATGTCTGAGAAAATGAAAACCCGGTATGACCGCAAAATGAACAATAAAGGGTTCAACGAAGGTTCATTAGTGTGGTTGCACAATCCAGTCCGCAGCAAAGGGAAATCTCCTAAGCTTCAAGCTAAATGGGACGGCCCGTACCGGATTGTAACCAGGATCAACGATGTGACCTACCGGATACAGAAAGGCGCAAGAGGGACTCCTAAGATCGTCCATGTGGATCGCTTGGCGCGTTATTATGGGACCGATAATGCTCGGGACGAGCATGTCTTAGGAGGGGGCAGTGTTGTGTGAATAAGTCAACTAGCGCCATCTAGTGTCAGGAACGAGAGCGAGGGTAACTTTGCAGAGAATGACATCACCGATCTCTCGACCGACAGCGCCACCCGAAGAACTAAGTTTCTAGAAAATCTATACTCGAACTCTCGGTACCTTACGCGTGTTTACTTGAACATTCCGAATATTTTGCTAATTTAAATAAATAGGTGGCGCAAGATGCGATCGAGACAGAGTTGTTTTGACGAAACAAGTGAAGCTTCGGAGCGGAATTAAGTGATTTAGTGTTTTTAATTATTAGTGTTTTTTTTAATTTTAGTTTGTGTAAAGTAAATTAAAGTGTTAATTTAGGTAATTTTATCGGCAATTTTTATTGTCACGAACCCTAAGCTCGTAACAATAGTAAGGTCTATTATACTAAAGCATTATTATAGAAGGTCTCTATGATGTATAAGCATTACAATACTACTAGCAACATTACCATGAAATCATGGGTTCCATAGAAAACACATATAAGCATCTTGGCACTTTTCTCAGAATATAGTGTGAAGGTAATAAAAGAAATTAGAGTACTTGGGTTCCGTACTGGTGTTTTGTACACATTTATACAGAGTGAATGTAATAAAAGAAATTACAGTACTACAATTACCGTACTGGTGTACATTCTCAGACAAAATATCTGCCTACGAATTAGTTTTTGGCAAGAATTATTTTTTTACCTAGTAACTTAAGTAATACCGTAACACCGTTATATAATTATGATAATTATCCTAAAGAATTCCAACACAGATTACAAAAAGCACTGTATGATGCAAGTAGCAATTTATCACAAAACAAATTGTGTAGAAAATATACTTTTGATAAGAATTGTCATCCAGTTTCATATAAGAAAGACGATTTAATTTTGTTAAAAAACAATTAAGAGACACGTAAGATAACGTATATAATTGACTACATGAGGTGATAAGAGAGGAATCACCGAATGCTGTCATATTGAATCATAATAAGGAATATTTAGTCCATAAAAATAACACGAAATTGTTTTATGATGTAACTTAGTTGATCAAATAATTTGATGTAAAAAATGTGACACACTTTTTTTACATAACATACATAAACACTCACGTCTGTCACCCAGAGGGGATAGGCAGAGACTACGGATTTCCATTAGGCACGATCCCGACATACCTCTTTCGCTTCCTCATCATCATTCTCTTAACCATTTCCCATTATCTGGGGTCGGCGCAGTAAATCTTCTTTTTCAATTTTTGACCAATTTTCCAATTATTTCATTTTTATTATAATGATATTTACGACTTGTATTTCTATTATTTAACACATTTTCAATATTTAACAAAGTTTTTAATAAATTTATTAACTTTGAACGCCAACATTAAACCTTTAATTTACTATAATACTTAATATCTGAAATGTATTTATTTTAACTTTATGCTTATTAACGTATTTAATTGTTTAATATATTCTTCTAACATAGTTTTTGACGGCTTTATAAAGAAATTAATTATTTGTTAATAATGGGCCGTCACAATATGTTCCGGTTTTAATGGAAATAGAGCCAGAATAATAACTATAAGCTGTGAGGCATTTCATCATAGTTCACAGAAGTGAAGATGTGACTAAAAAAGTGAAATAATTTGGCTATAAAATTAAATAAGTGTAAAATGAACTATTTTACATTTCTCTTCAGATAAATAACGAAATTGTAAATAGAGTTTAAGATTTCCAGCGTCTATACTATTGTTGCGTGCTATAATTAGCGCCTGGTATGTGGCGGTGTTTATTAGCGCCATCTGGTATCACGCATCAGAAATAGGAGCGTCAAGATCTTTCTAGAACTCCCTCACTAGCGCCATCTAGTATCGAATGGAAGAACTAAGCTTTCTAGAAAGCCTCACACTCGAACTATCTGCAACTGGTCGGTCGGGGCCGGTATTTGCTGGAATATTCTGGATGTTTCGGTGGAAAAAGGTATACTTAAAGCCGTTGAGGGCCGTGACTGGGGAGTAGTATTGAATTGGCGATACAAGCGAAGCTTCGGCGCGAAATAAAGTGAACTAAAGTCATCAGTGTGATTAATTATTAGTGTGTTTTAAATTTTAATTGGTCGCTACTTAAAGTGTCAATTTTGGTAATTCAATCGGCAGTGTTTATTGTCATGAACCCTAAGGCTGTAACACTACGTTATCACAACTAACATAGAATACTTTTTTGCTTATACTAATTCGAATGAAGGACAATGAAAATGTTTTAGAAATTACGCCCTCCCAAAATACTACGCCACTACAAAATTCTCTGGCTGAGCATGTTTTTTGTAATCCTTTTTCTTCATCAACCTTTAAAAGTTCACTGCTGGACAAGGACCTCTCTCATTAAAGAGAGGATTTGCCTTAACTGAGACGCTTGGTAAACGGATTAACGATCGCAGTACTAGAATGTTTAAACATACTGCTCATTGGCAGTTAGCCAGTTTGTCATCGCCTTCTTACGCCCGGGAGTAAAAGAGATGGTATACGCCACATTACATAGATATAGATCTTTTTGAAAATTGATTTTCCATATTCACCTGTTACCTACGGGATTAGGAATTATCTCCTTGGATTTTCGTTGTTAAGTACTTAAGAATACAAATTCGGCTAAAATTAGTAATTTTATTAGTTGATGAGTAAATCAAATGTCTTATATATAAATTATAATGTCTTGTGCTTATACGGGAATTTGAAAAAAAAAAATGGAGTCGGTATATAAGATACGTTTTTACGTAACAAATATAAAGCCAAAATACAATAAGTAGACTAACGATTCCCCATTTTTCACTACAATGTGCGGAACTGCTAATGGCATCGACAGCTGTACGTGTTAATTTTGTTCAGATCCATGAGAAATTATGTAATCTCGTCCAAACTCAACAAATATTGAAGGATATTTTATTCCACATTTTTTATTTAATCTGTACCTATATTGCATTAAGAAGAATTGTGTCTACATTATACAAATATACTAGTATCATTGATAGACAAATATCGTTAATTTGGGAAAGTTGATAATGATTTACATTAAAATAGAGCACATTAGAGAAAATACGTTTAAAATTAGAGCACTAAAGACAAATAAATGTACTAGTTAATCCGCGGCTTCGACCGCGTGGACTTCCAAAAATGACATAGTTTCAAAAATCGTAGTCAATGTGTTGTTCTAAAGCCTAAGATGCATATAGTAAACCAATTTTTAACAGGAGACGCCAGTAAAGATTTTGGCGATTGTAAGATAAATCTGAAGCAAAGCTGCTTCAGATTTATCTAGCTCATTCTGACACCCATGCTAAGCTCACTTTTGTTTCTGACGCCTCAGATATAGCTTTGAGTGCAGTATTGCTGCAGTATAAAGATGGCACGTGGCAACCGCCTGCGTTCTTTTCACGCAAGATGAGTTCTTCGCAGCAAAAATATTCGCCGTACGATAGAGAGCTTCTCGAATTGCTAATCCTTTGTTCTCGCGCTTAGACTTTTAATCATTATGTCTTATATTTAACATGCTGACTCCTTGGCCAAAAATGTGCCCTTGTACCTGACATAAATTGATAAATATTTTAAGTAGCTGAATATAAGAATTATTTGATAATTTAAAATTGTAAATTATGATTTTAAAGACAGTAACTACTTAACGTTGTTAATTTGACATTGTGGTTCAACCCCAGATACATTAAAAAGAATAATACAGGTCAAAATATATTTTGACGACTCAATATAATAGAATATCGCAGTAATATTTTATCTGTTTATTATTTTTACAATAAATGTTATATTATTGAAATGAATTCTGTGAAAATATTTCGTAATCTTTTGAATGGATATTTTATTTCATCGATGCGATAACTCACATATAGCCATATTGCTTATGACAGGCTCGTTGGGAAGGACTACATTCGCACTGAATATCAGCGTGAAATGACAAAATAATGGGTTTCGTATGGTGAGTGTCGAGAAACGGAGACCCTTTTAACGAGGAATTCCATCTCAATCCTTAGGGTTTACATATGCATTTTGCATATGCATTTTGATTTTTAATCAGGAGTAAATAATTCTAAATATTTTTAATCCATATTAGCCTGTACTACGCACTTTATAAAGCCAAAAAGGCTACGTCATCCATTAAACATGTCTCTATTGAGGGAGTTTGACTGCCTCATTGGTCTAGTGCTCATAAGCACAACTGTTCATGAGGTCTCGGCTTCGAATGCAAAGTCGGGCCAAAGTCAGTTTTTGGGTTTTTGTCAAAAAGTTCCCAGTAGCTCAGAGTCGGGAAATTCTCAGTGTTTCACCCCCATGCTTCAGAAAGTACTTGAATCCGTATTTCGTGAGCATGATATCTCCTCAGTGGCGTCAGATTTCTGCTCTATCAGAATATTAGAGTGAGGGGATAGAGAATGCATCTTTGCGTATACATTGGTGCAGCATAATCTTGTTAAAACGCTGCTCAAAATTCGGGGCATCTATTTACTATCTGATAGACTGTGTGCTTGTCGTCGTCGTCGTCTTACTTTTTTATTTCCTTTTTTTATGAGCCAGTGCTTGACCACAATCCCGCCTGGTGGTAGTTGGTGACGTAGCCTTAGATGGTAAATCGCAATAATAATGGTAATAATTTTTTTCTTTTTCAAAATTGTACAACTTTAAATTTATTTTTATTTTAGCGCGGTAAATAGCAACATTGTACTTCAGTATTTTTATATCTGTTCTTATCAAAAATAAAAGTTAGAAAATTGTTGAAAATATCCCCTTGGTATGATGTTATTGCTTCCAAGCTATTTCTTATGTAAGTTTTGTAAGAAGTTTGAACCCTGTATCCCTCTTCCCTAAACATAGGTTTTTTTGAATCAGTGGTAAAAGTAAAAAAAACAATTACAATAAGAATTACTTGTAGTCTATAAATAAAAATTATTCTACTTTATTATGTTCCGTAGTCAACATAGGAATGCACCTAGCTATGTTTCGAATTAAACCTAAACCTCCAATTTTTGATAGAGAGCCGTGGTAGCTGAGATGTACGCGAGTAACCCGGGTGCGATCACCGCCGGCACCAATGAAATTGTTAATTACAATTTAAGTGCTGGTTTACCACGTGCTCGGCGGTGAAGGAAAACATCGCGAGGAAACGTGCATATCTGAGGAAAAAGAAAAAAAATATTTCGAAAACATGTGAAGTTCACCAACATGCACTGGGGCAGCGCGGTGGACACTTCCTTGTCCTAAACCCTCTCAGAAATGAGGAGAGGCTAATGCCCAGCAGTGGGACGTATATAGGCTGTAACTTTACTTTTTTAAATTACATATATATATATATATATATATATATATCATTTACATAAGCTTTACTTCTATAAAAAAAGTTGTCTATGGAAAGCCGCAGATATTTACTATTACGTAGACTGTAAGCTTGCTATTATCGCTGATATAACAAATATAATTTTTTTATTAGTACTTGTAAAATCAATCGAAATGTGTTTAGTTACTTATTTTAAGTCCCTATTAGTTTTTTCATAACATATACAATGTACAGACACCCACAATTATCATTTTTACCATTTGTATGGATTTAAACATCACGCTGTGTGTATACTTTGACGGTAATGAATACACCGCTCCTAAAGTACAAAACTACAATTCACATGAACATAATGCGTAATACTCCAAATTTTTACTAAAGCAAACGATAAGCTGAGTCCGCATATGACCACTAGAGATACCAAGTTAAATCGAAGCAAATCCCTTCATATGCATTCCAAACCGATTCTATGGATTAGAAGAACAAATCTCGTTCCATTAACAATTTGATTAAAATTTACATAATCCCTTATCGCATCCACATCGCCTTCCGCGAACCAAGTGTGTAGCTGTAGTGGGTCATGTGAAGTTTTATAACGCTTGGACAGACGTAGATACCTGAAGGAAAGTCAAACTCAACACATATGAAATTACTGATTCACTTATTTCTTTAAAGAAAAATGTTGTATAAGTATTGACTTACGATAATGTGGGATCAAGTTCGAATTCAGGGCCGTGCCAAAACCAGTAAATTGGTTTTGCAAAAAATTCAAATTATCAGCCCGTAAATAGGAATTAGGCCACAATCTTGGCTTAGAAAATAAGTATAGCCATTGGTCCTGCGCCTGATATATTTGCAATCTTGTAAAATTATATCCTATACTATTAAACGAGCAATTCTTGTATATATGTATATATATATATATATATATATATATATATATATAATCGGGATCTCGGAAACGGCTCCAACGATTTTCATAAAATTTAGTGTCCAGGGAGTTTCGGGGATAATAAATCGATCTAGCTAAGATTTATTTTTAGAAAATGTCTTTTTGTCCGTGTTTTTAGGCAATTAAAAACTGCTACAATATAGTTAGAATAAGAAGGTAAATTTTGACAGTTTGGTAATGATTATAAATAGCTTATTGGTATAATGGGCGGTCACAAAATCGTAAAACCCCGGTTTGAGCCCAGACCGACCGACCGACTTTTTTATTTTTTTTTTTCAAGTTTCTTTCTTTTTTGAGAAAATATATTTTTTTGGAGCCCTTTTTTTAGTATTTTTTAAAAACACGAAAATTTAAATAAAAATAATTGCACTCATGATTTTTTATTCAAATAACCAGTTCAGTTTTTTCTGTTATGTCGCTAAGATCAAAAAATATTATTTATAATTCATCAGTATGTAATTTGTATCTAAATATAATCCAAAACACACGAATTAAAAAAATCGAGCGAAAATACCGAGCAAAGCTCGGTCAACCGGGTACTATATATATATATATATATATATATATATATATATATATATATATATATATATATATATATATATATATATATATATATATATATATATATATATATGTGGCCTAATTCCTATTTACGGGCTGATAATTTGAATTTTTTGCAAAACCAATTTACTGGTTTTGGCACGGCCCTGAATTCGAACATGATCCCACATTATCGTAAGTCAATACTTATACAACATTTTTCTTTAAAGAAATAAGTGAATCAGTAATTTCATATGTTTTGAGTTTGACTTTCCTTCAGGTATCTACGTCTGTCCAAGCATTATAAAACTTCACATGACCCACTACAGCTACACACTTGGTTCGCGGAAGGCGATGTGGATGCGATAAGGGATTATGTAAATTTTAATCAAATTGTTAATGGAACGAGATTTGTTCTTCTAATCCATAGAATCGGTTTGGAATGCATATGAAGGGATTTGCTTCGATTTAACTTGGTATCTCTAGTGGTCATATGCGGACTCAGCTTATCGTTTGCTTTAGTAAAAATTTGGAGTATTACGCATTATGTTCATGTGAATTGTAGTTTTGTACTTTAGGAGCGGTGTATTCATTACCGTCAAAGTATACACACAGCGTGATGTTTAAATCCATACAAATAGTAAAAATGATAATTGTGGGTGTCTGTACATTGTATATGTTATGAAAAAACTAATAGGGACTTAAAATAAGTAACTAAACACATTTCGATTGATTTTACAAGTACTAATAAAAAAATTATATTTGTTATATCAGCGATAATAGCAAGCTTACAGTCTACGTAATAGTAAATATCTGCGGCTTTCCATAGACAACTTTTTTTATAGAAGTAAAGCTTATGTAAATGATATATATATATATATATATATATATATATATATATATATATATATATATATATATATATATATATATATATGTAATTTAAAAAAGTAAAGTTACAGCCTATATACGTCCCACTGCTGGGCATTAGCCTCTCCTCATTTCTGAGAGGGTTTAGGACAAGGAAGTGTCCACCGCGCTGCCCCAGTGCATGTTGGTGAACTTCACATGTTTTCGAAATATTTTTTTTCTTTTTCCTCAGATATGCACGTTTCCTCGCGATGTTTTCCTTCACCGCCGAGCACGTGGTAAACCAGCACTTAAATTGTAATTAACAATTTCATTGGTGCCGGCGGTGATCGCACCCGGGTTACTCGCGTACATCTCAGCTACCACGGCTCTCTATCAAAAATTGGAGGTTTAGGTTTAATTCGAAACATAGCTAGGTGCATTCCTATGTTGACTACGGAACATAATAAAATAGAATAATTTTTATTTATAGACTACAAGTAATTCTTATTGTAATTGTTTTTTTTACTTTTACCACTGATTCAAAAAAACCTATGTTTAGGGAAGAGGGATACAGGGTTCAA
Organism: Parnassius smintheus behrii; assembly: GCA_036936625.1. Lineage (NCBI taxonomy): Eukaryota > Metazoa > Arthropoda > Insecta > Lepidoptera > Papilionidae > Parnassius > Parnassius smintheus. The sequence continues at coordinate 11,339,365 of JAUPFT010000015.1, read as the reverse complement.
ACTTCTTACAAAACTTACATAAGAAATAGCTTGGAAGCAATAACATCATACCAAGGGGATATTTTCAACAATTTTCTAACTTTTATTTTTGATAAGAACAGATATAAAAATACTGAAGTACAATGTTGCTATTTACCGCGCTAAAATAAAAATAAATTTAAAGTTGTACAATTTTGAAAAAGAAAAAAATTATTACCATTATTATTGCGATTTACCATCTAAGGCTACGTCACCAACTACCACCAGGCGGGATTGTGGTCAAGCACTGGCTCATAAAAAAAGGAAATAAAAAAGTAAGACGACGACGACGACAAGCACACAGTCTATCAGATAGTAAATAGATGCCCCGAATTTTGAGCAGCGTTTTAACAAGATTATGCTGCACCAATGTATACGCAAAGATGCATTCTCTATCCCCTCACTCTAATATTCTGATAGAGCAGAAATCTGACGCCACTGAGGAGATATCATGCTCACGAAATACGGATTCAAGTACTTTCTGAAGCATGGGGGTGAAACACTGAGAATTTCCCGACTCTGAGCTACTGGGAACTTTTTGACAAAAACCCAAAAACTGACTTTGGCCCGACTTTGCATTCGAAGCCGAGACCTCATGAACAGTTGTGCTTATGAGCACTAGACCAATGAGGCAGTCAAACTCCCTCAATAGAGACATGTTTAATGGATGACGTAGCCTTTTTGGCTTTATAAAGTGCGTAGTACAGGCTAATATGGATTAAAAATATTTAGAATTATTTACTCCTGATTAAAAATCAAAATGCATATGCAAAATGCATATGTAAACCCTAAGGATTGAGATGGAATTCCTCGTTAAAAGGGTCTCCGTTTCTCGACACTCACCATACGAAACCCATTATTTTGTCATTTCACGCTGATATTCAGTGCGAATGTAGTCCTTCCCAACGAGCCTGTCATAAGCAATATGGCTATATGTGAGTTATCGCATCGATGAAATAAAATATCCATTCAAAAGATTACGAAATATTTTCACAGAATTCATTTCAATAATATAACATTTATTGTAAAAATAATAAACAGATAAAATATTACTGCGATATTCTATTATATTGAGTCGTCAAAATATATTTTGACCTGTATTATTCTTTTTAATGTATCTGGGGTTGAACCACAATGTCAAATTAACAACGTTAAGTAGTTACTGTCTTTAAAATCATAATTTACAATTTTAAATTATCAAATAATTCTTATATTCAGCTACTTAAAATATTTATCAATTTATGTCAGGTACAAGGGCACATTTTTGGCCAAGGAGTCAGCATGTTAAATATAAGACATAATGATTAAAAGTCTAAGCGCGAGAACAAAGGATTAGCAATTCGAGAAGCTCTCTATCGTACGGCGAATATTTTTGCTGCGAAGAACTCATCTTGCGTGAAAAGAACGCAGGCGGTTGCCACGTGCCATCTTTATACTGCAGCAATACTGCACTCAAAGCTATATCTGAGGCGTCAGAAACAAAAGTGAGCTTAGCATGGGTGTCAGAATGAGCTAGATAAATCTGAAGCAGCTTTGCTTCAGATTTATCTTACAATCGCCAAAATCTTTACTGGCATCTCCTGTTAAAAATTGGTTTACTATATGCATCTTAGGCTTTAGAACAACACATTGACTACGATTTTTGAAACTATGTCATTTTTGGAAGTCCACGCGGTCGAAGCCGCGGATTAACTAGTACATTTATTTGTCTTTAGTGCTCTAATTTTAAACTAGCCTATATACTTATATATTTATATATATATATATATATATATATATATATATATATATATATATATATATATATATATATATATACATATATATAAGTATATAGGCTATAGAAGTAAGGGAGTAGATAGTGCACCAACCCACCTGCCTATACGGCTTACTCCTTATAATTCAAATCTTTCACGAATAACAATTTTAAACTTCAGGATAGGTATAAATTAAACAATAAGATGGCCAGTGGGATCGGTTACTATTATTTTGGAGTTTAAAAAAATGATGAGCTTTTATAATTTTTTGAGTTTAAAAAAATTAAGTCTCTATTATAACATTAGTTCGTGTCGATCACAGATTAGCCCCTAATAGATACCGCATCATCGAATATTTGCTCTGTTTTGATTTCACCAAATTTAGTGGCATGCATGAGTTGCAGGGAACATGTCAAATGCACTGTGATTGGATATTTCGAGGTTGAATTTAGAATGCACCGAACCTTAATGATGGGACAGGGTTGGGATATTGATCGATAAAGTTGCGGTTTATTGATTACACAAATAAACTGAACAATTTTTATTTGAACTTTATTAAAAAATTAAACTATATATATATATATATATATATATATATATATATATATATATATATATATATATATATATAAATTGTGTTCGTTTAATAGCAACCAAGTCGCCAACTTTGTATTCGGTAGCCTTTTTTCTTTTTCTATTATAATTTTATTTATTAACGTTCTCTTCTTGGATCTTTTGTATTGACTCTTTTGCCTTTAATCTTAGTTCATTCCTTTGCTCGTTATAGTTCTTAACTTCTTCTTCTTCTATTAATTTCATAATTTCTTCATTCTCATCTTTCATTTTGGTTCCAAAAAGTAACTCGAATGGAGCCATTCCAATACTTCTTTGTCATGTACTATTCAGACAGCGTTGCACTTTGGAAACTTGTTTATACCACTTCGTAGGATCATCAGCGCTCAATTTACTTATAACACTTATTATGATTTAGTGGATTCTTTCTACTTGCCCGTTTCCGCGGGGTTGTCCTGTAGTAATTGTATAATGATTTATGCCTTCTTGTTCACAATAGTCTTGAAAGTCTTTTGAAGTAAATACGGCGTTACGATCGGAAATAATCCTTTGAGGGGAACCAAAGGTTTTTTGTTGTGCTCTCAGTTTGTCCAACCTTTCATCTGTAGACAAAGATTTCGTAAGATAGATCCAAGTAAATTTGGTAAAGCCATCAACTACCGTAAAAATGTACTTATAATTTTTTTAGTAAACGTCAATGGACCAAGATGATCAATATGATACGTCGACAACGGGACATCACCTTTGTCTAATGGATGTAAGAATCCTTCTTTCTTTCCTTTTTTCTGTTCAATCAGAATACATTCTAGACAATTATCCATAACTTTTCTAATCTTCTCCTTCAGATTATCAATATAATACTCTCGACTCACAAGCTCTTCTGTTTTTCTAACTCCAAAATGTCCATAACCATGCTTCGTCCTTATTACTTCGTTCTGCATTTTCTTTGGAACTACAATAAGTCCCGTACCATCTTTCTCTTTGCATAATATTCCTCTTTTCATAATATAGTCTTGATAGGGTTCTTTTTCTAACATTTTCTTTAACAGACTGATATGAGGGTCGTCGTCTTGAGCTCTCTTCAAGCAGGTAGCAGCTTCGGTAAGTATCAAGCTGACATGATTTTGGCTTAATGCGTCAGCATGTTTAAGTCTTGATCCTGACCTGTGTTCTATCTCATAATTATACTCTTCTAGGAGCAGAGCCCATCGAGCAACACGTGGAGGTAAGTCTTTCTTCTGTAATGTTTTAGTAAGAGCAGAGCAATCTGTTTTGATTTTAAAACGAATTTCTAGTAGATAGACACTGAACTTCTTGACAGCTTCAACAATCGCTAGTATTTCCTAGTAAAAGCTGTGATACTTTCTTTCAGCGGGTGTCGTTTTTTTGCTCATGTAGTAGACTGGTTGCATTTGATTATCTGTAGGACTTTTCTGTAACAGAACGGCGCCATAGCCTTCTGCGCTAGCATCTGTGTGTAGTTCTGTTGCTAGCTCTGGATCGTAAATTCGTAACACAGGTGAACTACACAATATTCTTTTCAATTCATTGAAAGCCATTTCGCACTCTTCACCAAAATTGAATTCAACGTCTTTCTTCAATAAATTGGTAAGTGGTGTTGCAATTATTGAATCATTTTTGATAAACTTTCTAAAATAACCAGACAGTAGACTAAAAAAGACTGTAAAGACTTGATATTATGAGAGGTTTTAAATCTTGATACGGCTGAAATCTTTTCTTTTGACGGGCGTAATTCATTACTCCGTATTATATAGCCTAAATATTCTACGTCCCTCTTCATGAAGTGGCATTTCTTCCAGTTAAATAAAAGACCGTACTCTTCAGCTCTTTGGAACACTTTTACCAGCTTCTCCAATCCTTCTTCTTCTGACTCCTTAAAATCAAATCATCCAAGTAGCTAAGGACAGTACCGTCAGAAATAAGATCTTGAAAGACATGGTATACATATCTTTGGAATACTGACGGTGCCGTACAAATACCAAACGGCATTTTCATGAATTCATACTGCCCTTGCGGAGTTACAAAGGCCGTAAACTTCCTTCTTTCTTCATGCATATTCACATGCATAAATCCGTTCTTCAAATCTAAGGTCGTGAAAACTTTTGCACCCTTCAATCTGTCAATCTGATCTTCTATAAGAGGTAACGGGAAGCGGTCTTTTACTGTTCTTTTATTCAACTTTCTATAATCTATACAAAGTCTGTATGTTCCATCTTTCTTTTTAGCTAGAACTACAGGGCTCGCAAAATCTGATTTGCTGGGTCGTATAATCTTTTGGTCTAGCTATTCTTTTATTTGTTCATCAACAACTTTCATTTCCAGTGGTGACAATCGACGTGGACTTTGATGGATCGGGTCTTCTTCGGTAAGTACTATTTTCATCTCAACGTTACTTTCCTTCTTTTTAGCATCACAAAAATCTTTAATAAAACTGCCTCTAGCCTCTTTACAATGTTTATCGTCGTAACCACACCTCTAGTATATACGCAGTAATCTGTGAACCACACTACTCAAAAGTGTCACCATGCCATGACTAAAAACTAACATAAGACAGATTAAAAATAAACTTTCTCCCATATATATATATATATATATATATATATATATATATATATATATATATATATATATATATGTACGTACATGTAATCTACTGAATTCTTCAATATACGCGAACACTTATCATTGAATAAAATTATACATACGGATTTTATCGCATTTAATTGCCTTTTTTAAATCTCGGTAAATCTCGACGTTTAGGGTGCTTTACAGCACCCATGGTTACGGGTGTGACTGAGGTGTTTGATGTCCCAATATCATAATTAGTCAACTACCTTCAGTTTTTTGAATATTGATTTTTGGTCCGATCTATGTAGAACAAGCTTACAGTATCATGAAGTATAGCAGTGATATGCTTGGGTTTGGGTTTAGTTTTGTGAATGCAAGTAAGCAAGCAGATGCCAGCATCCATCCATCGACTATAGCTGGCTTCACTCGGTCGCTGTGACGTAGGCGCGGGACCCGAAGCTTGTTGTCTTGCAATACTTGCTTGACGTGATGAAGCTCAGTGGTCAGATGTTATCTGTTACAGATCCCTTGTGCTTGCTGAAACAAAGATTTACCCATGGCTGCTAACTGCTAACAGAAAACATCTAGGAAAGCTAAAGAATTATTTGCCTCAGACTCAATTGTGAATTGTATTTTAGAGTTTATGATAGTTTTGGAGTTTATTAATCTCTAAAATGCCAAGCGTCCATATTTGACCGCTTCGATATTCCGTCAAAATTCAAGAGGTCAAATTTGACCGCACCCACCCACAGCACTTTAACCTATAAATACTTATGTTTAAAGACTACTTTTCTGTGAAGAATTTTGGCATTATAAAATCAATATGAAATTTTCTATCCTCTAGTGGAATAAAAACAGTTAATGGATATTAATTTATATTCTACGTTCATTACGCATGCCATTTTAATTTGGATGTTGTTGCGTTGATTTTTGGATTTTTATAGTGTTTTATTAGTGTTTTAGTATAGTGCTTTGTTATAAAATTATAATGAAAGTTTTTGTGTGGATATAATTTATCTTATTACGTAAATAATTTTGAGTAACATAATATACAATACAATACAATATCATACCCTTTATTGAACACTAAAAAATACAACATAACAGGAAACAAACAAAGAGAAAAAAAAAGGCGGTCTTATTGCTATGCAGCAATCTCTTCCAGACAACCTAAATAGAAAATAAAAATATGTGAAAAGTTAAGTAATGGGTAGAGTGCACTATAAATAATATTTTAGTCTATAAATATTAAAGAAAGTTAATAAACATGCCAGAATTTACTTAATTGACAGACTAGTGATCATAAAACGACAGAAATAGATAAAAGGAGGAGGGATGATTTAGAAGGAATGATAATGTTTTTAAATTGATTTTTAAAGGAGTCTATTGTTTGAGTACGTTTTATAGTTGATGGTAAGGAATTCCAAAGCTTAACTCCAAGGACTGAAAAAAATTTACTGTAAAATGTAGAAGAGTGCAAGGGACATAGAAGGGAAAGGTTTTCTAATGGTCGAAGGGAAAGTTTGTGAGAGGAGCTGAGAAATTGGAGACGTTCTTTAAGGTAGGGAGGACTTGATATATTAAATAAAATACATTAGAGAGCAGAGAGGATATGAGTATTCCGACGAAGATGGATTGGAAGCCACTTGAGCTTAGTGCGGTATTCTGATACATGGTCATATTTACGAAGTCCAAATATGAACCGTATACATAGATTTCGGAGTCGCTCAAGTTTGTTAAGTTGCTCTTCGGTAATGTCTAGATAGCTTATGTCAGCATAATCGGATATGGGGAGCAGTAAAGACTGGGCAAGCATAATCTTGGTTGAGATGGGTAAGAAGTAATTCATTCTTCGGTGTGAGCCATAAGCTGCAAACATTTTACGAGACACTGCGATGATTTGAGGAGACCAAGAAAGATAAGAATCTATCAAGATCCTCAAATTTTTCACTACATCCTTATAAGAAATTTGAACACCGTTAAATGTTATAGGGTTTAACTGAGTTTTATTTAATTTGGAGATTATTCTTGAACAACCAATAATAATAGCTTGGGGTTTTATCGGATTAACAGTTAACGCATAAGATCGACTCCAGTCAGGAATACATGCTAAGTCCTTGTTTATATGAAAATTGCTTTTGGCGGATCCTCTACGGTTGTTTGTAGATATATCTGGAAATCATCAGTGTACATGTGGTAGAGAGAAGATATTCTGGAGGTAATAGAATTTATAAAAATTGCAAATAAGGGAGGAGATAACACGCCACCTTGTGGAACGCCAGCAACGGTATCAAGCCACGAAGACATTCTGTCTTGTAACTGAACACGTTGGCGACGTCCATATAACTAACTACGAAACCAGGCAATTGCAGTTGGAGATATGTTACGAGAACGCAGTACACCAATTAGTATATCATGATTTACATCATTGAAGGCATTGCTGAAATCCAGCAACACCATTACTGTAACTTTGCGGTTATCCATTCCGAAACGTATGTCATCAGTGATTTTTAATAATGCTGAGGTCGTACTGTGTCTGAAATGAATTGAGGATATAATTTCTTGTGCAAAATGAATTTAATTGTTGTGGGGCAAGACGTTCTAGGACTTTGAACAGAAAAGGAAGAATTGAAATGGGACGATACTGGGAATAACTCGAAGTATTTGCTTTTTTGGACAAAGTAATGATTTGGGCATATTTCCATTGGGAAGGGAGGGAGGATGTGGATATAGAAAAATTAAGGATAAAGGTAATAATAGGTGTTAATATATCAAGTAAGGGAATAATCATTTTACGACTGATATCATCACTTCCGACAGCGTCAGAATGGATAGAGAGTATGTTTCTCCTAACATCACAAATGGAGGATAGTCAGGAGTGGGTACCTTTGAAAGTTGAGTTTGCAACATTATCGGTGCAAGAAGCAAAAGAAAATGCAGATTAAGCAAATTTAAATCTATATCGTTTTGAATCGAGCTTGAATGTGATTTTCCAACTCCAAGAGACCTTAGGAATTTCCAAACATGGCTTGGATCTTCGTTTTGAACAGATTTATGGATGTGGTGTTTCTTAAGGTCTTCGATTAACCATGAGGCTGGAGGATGGCGTACACAAACTGGACGAACATGAGCATGTACATCGTAAATCTTAATAATGAGCGAGTTAAATACTGTCGGTTAAGGGTACTAATTAAGCATGTATGCGGAGGTGTATGGATGTGAAGGAGGCGAGAGAGGTGTGTCAGGATCGTGCCAAATGGAAGTCTGTAGTCTCTGCCTACCCCTCTGGGTGACAGGCGTGAGTGTATATGTATGTATGTATTAAATACTGCCACCTGCTCGTCAACAGTACAAGCATTTGTTACAGTCCTCCAATCCGTATTCACAGCATCTTCTCGTAATTTGTCCAAATCCATTTCCACAAAATTATGCTGCAGAAGTATCCTTGATTTGGCTTTAGGTGGTCTTATTTTATAAGAAAGAAATAAAAGATCGTGATATGAGAAGGCATTAGCATTACATTGAGCATATTTTTCAACGTGGTCGACAGAAGAAACAATAACCAAATCAAGGGGAGAAGGGATGCAGTTAGGAAAACAATGAGTTTCAGAAAGGAGAAGGAATATTTAAATTAGCTGATTCAACCAGAGATTTAAGACGACGGGAGCGGGCATTTTCTTTAAGTAGGCAGGCATTAAAGTCACGCATTAACACAGTGTGTGTGTAAAGTGGAGCAAGCTCTTCAAGGAGGTTATCCAATGTTGTAAAATAGTCAACTGAAGAAGAAGAGCTGTAAAAAAACACCAAGAAGTAATTTAGTGTGCGACAGGTGAACTTCAATAAATAAGTATTTCGCTTCGTTCCAATTTTGAGATTGAGGTGATAGACGAACAATAGAAAATGGAATATAAGAACGAAGGTAAACAGCAACACCACCACCGCCCCGAAAAGTCCGGTCGTTGCGTATTAAGTGGAATCCTGGAAGGGAATAGGAAACAGATGGCAGACATGGTTTTAACCATGATTACGAAACTAAAATTGCATGAATGTTATAACCATCACAGCTGGACAGCATATCGGGGTAATGGGCCGGAATACTCTGAGCATTTATATGCACAATATTGAAATTTTTGAAAAACTGTATAAAATGAGAGTCAAGAGTTTCTTTTAAAGATGGCACGCTTACAAAACTGTCGTTACTACTCAATACATCGGATGCTGAAGAGAAGGATGACAAACTTCAATTATTATGATCACTATCACCTAAAGACATGTTATTTTTACAAAAAAAAAAACAAAAACAAAAAAGCTACAAACTAATTAAATAATAACAATAAAAAAAACTTAAACTAAAAGCGCTAAAACAAAACCATAAACAACAATTATTAAACTAAACCTGTACGACAGACATTCACTACCTACCAGCGTTTATACAAAATGAATATGACAACGAAAGTAATATAGGGAATAAAAACGAACCAAGGAATAATAAGTATACCGGTAGAATAATTTTGTAACATATAGCACTTGAAATTCTGAAGTTTATTTTATAAATTATATTAAATATAAAATTATAAATGCTATACCGGCAACACTACTACAAAACAAAATTTAAAATACTGTTCTATGAAGAAAAAAATTATAAACAGTCTACGACGTTTACTGTGGGCTCAATTATAGTTAGTCTGTGGCACAAATGCCAACGTTACTTTTAGTACAAGATGTCAGTCAAAGCAAAACAAAGCAATTACAATTAAAATCAAACGTCAAAGTGGTGAAGACCTTCTCATATGTTAAATTATTGCTTTTTATTTACTTTTTAATGAAGGAGATGTTAACAAACAAGTGAAATAAAAAGAAAAAAAATTGTTAACTAGAAAAGATAAATACAATAAAGTGACACGAAAAATAATGAAATTAACATACGATTTTTGTTGATAAGAAAATGAATGAGTCATTATGCTACTTCTTCGCTAATCTCTTAGAACGTTGAATAACTTTGTTAGATCCACTTCCTCCACTGGCTGCCGCCTGTTCTTGCGAAGCGGCTGCTGAAACTACTGGTACAGCTTCTAGCTCTGCCATGCACTCAACTTAGTGAGGCATACCGTCAGGAGCTATAATGTGGATACAACCATCTCTGGTCCAGCATTTACTTATGCCGAACTTCTGCCTGGCCTCCATAAATACCCTGTGACGGTCTTTTGTCAGGAACTTGGATATTGTGACACCTGTGCCCTTGAGTTTGGTTTTTGAAAACCAAACTTGGTTACGAATAGCAACATCACGAAACTTTACCAATATCGGTCTTGGCTTCTTTCCTGATAAACGTCCAAGGCGATGACAGCTACTACAAGAAGTGTGGGATACATCAGAAACTTTGAGTTTGTCCATTATGAGAGAAGAGACTAGTATAGACGTATCCTTAGTCTTATCCTCCGAAATTCCATGGAGCAGCAATATCTTACGTCGGCGTCTCATCTCCAGACGATCAATCTCTCTTCCAAGAAATTCTACCTGTATCTGGACTGTTTCGAGAGCGGATAAGATGAACTTCCTAAAAGTTGCAAACTCAGCTGCCAGTGCCGAAGGGTTTGTGCCAAATGTTGGAGTGGTCTTCTCTAAGTCCCGTTGAAATTCGTTCATTCGAGAGTTGAATAGTTTTGACATGGCTGCTAGTGATACCTTGAGTGTTTCCATTGTTATTTTCAGTAGAGATAATTCAGCAAAGTGGGGAACAGAATATATAAGGAAATTTAAGCTGGTAGATATATAATTATTACATGTATGTAACATACATTAATATATCCTATTTTATATTTTTTTATAATATATTGTTTAACATGAAAAAAGAAACGTGTTACTTTATTCACTGCTACCCACAAAACTCTGGATACTATACATTAAAATAATTGTGATTTTCACGTTGCCGACATCCGCTTGATATGTTTTTTTGTTATCAAAATACAATAAAATCTTTATGTAATGAAGTAAAACCTTACTTTTGTTTAGACTAAAAGATAGAGAATTTTGTATATATTTTATAATGCCAAATTTCTTCATAGAAAAGTAGTCTCTAAATATAAGTTTTAATGGTTTTAAGTGCTGTGGGTGGATGCGGTTGCATGCGACTGTTCGGATTTACCAGGCGCATGCGATTTCATGGGAATTTTATGGGGATAGAAGGGTTAATGAGTACAAAAAATGTAAAAGATGACCAAACAAATATCGACTAATAAATCACAACACTATCAATACACGTGATGTCGTTAGACAAAGACAAGTATTATAATTAACGCAATGAGTGAAAGGGGCATTTCAATAAGATATCAATGGGTGCTTGATTGTTATCACTTTGCACCGCTATTATAACAGTATAAGTTGAACTCTAGTGTATTTGAAATAAAAAACGACGGGTTGCACTCCGGGAGTGCCGGCAGAAGTGAGAACTTGAATGTTAACTTGTGCATTTTTGATATTTTGGAATGATTAGGGGATAATTTTGCACGAATTGCTTTAATTATCACACACAAACATTCACGCAAGCGCCCTGCGCCGCCTAAACGAAACATACATTTTCGCCGCGCCGTAGAAAGAGAGGGGGATACCTCCTCTCCTACGCCGCGCCGGCTGTCTCTCTCTCTCCATCCGTCTTACGAACTTTCGATCAGGGTCACGTGTCCTGAAGCGTGTTTAACATTTTTTACACATTACAAAAAAGTGTACAACGTCGTTAAAGAAGTTTTTACTTCAATAGGTCAGCGCGATAAGATAGATAGATACTTACCGATGAAATGTTTTGCCATCTTTTTGATAACTGGATGTCTTAGGTGACTTGCCACACCATTTCACTGCCCAGGAAGCTATTTGTAATATAATTCCGATACAAAATTATTTTTAAATCGTAAAAAACTCGGCCGTGGCTACGGGTCACACTTGATCGACAATGATTTCGTGATACTTAGCGTCACTTCATATGCTAGCTACTGCAAGCGTGTGTTTCGCGCGTTTGTGGCCCTGTATGCAAAATCTATTAGGGGATAATATGTGGCGTCGATACGTAAGAATTGTTTGATTTTATGGACTTATTTTGTTGCAAGATACAATGTTTATTCGCAAGATTTTATCCGTATTATAGGTACAATCGATTGATTAAATTACTTGAACGTGGTTATTTTAATTTTGAAAAAAAAAGGAACGTTTCATTTGAAAAATATACGATATCTTTAATATTGAATGTACTTTCCTTCTATGTCTCGTTCGTTTTATCTAACCTATATAAGGACGGATTTGAACTCTAGAATTTTACGGTCGTTGTTCTTATATTCAGAGAGTATTGTTACTTTTTTTGTTATCTCCTTTATATATATGATATTTTAAATCAGTAAAAACTGAATTTTTATTGATGCGAAAGTTTATGAATAATAATTTTTATATTATAAACTCAATTGCTATTGGCACTGTTATCGGTGTCATTTATTTTGTGTTGTCACAATTTGTTGGCGTTGCCCGTAGCATTAGATATTGGCATGGTGGCTGCTATTGCTTCTGGAAGAGGTCCAAATTGACCGGCGCGCTATATTATGCACGCTAATTCTGCGATACGGTCAACATATTTTTTTATTATTATCTGTTCATATTTACTATGCTTTTAATTATAGTTGATTATCACTTAACAAGTAAAATAAAAATAAATAATAAAAAAATATTCCTAGAAATAGATCTACAGACCTGAACACTGGAAAAAAATAGTAACTTATATTAAATTCATTTTAACTTATATTGTATTAAATTAAATTTTTATAACATATAAATTCTTATTCTTCTTACCGAAACTAAAGAGTAAATATATTTTAAATATACGTTTCATTATGTCATTTCGTAATAATTACTTTGCATCTTTCGGAACTGCAAATCAAATTCCACTTTAAAGAATATACACTCTCCAAACGATCGTATCCTCAATAAATTATAAACAATCAATTATGAGAAACAGAAACAGAAACTTTTTATTCCATATAGATAATAAAAAATATTTATTGAAAGTCACTTTCTTGAAACTTTTTTTTAAAACAGTTTACAATTATGTAAGCTACAATTAACAACACAATACAAATTAGAAATAGCTTGGTAGCGATCACTCTTCCCAAAGGTCACCATAAATTTCTTAATATTATAATAACCTTGTTTTACCAGCTTGTTTTTGTTCTTAGTATTTACAAAATTCATTAAAATTTTGTAAAACTACTTTTAGATTTGTATACGTACCATTTCTATAAATATATTGAGAGGCCAAAGTTAATTTTTTGATATCCTTAAATTTTTGGCTGAGCGACACTTTATGTTTTAAATCATGTATTGCTCTAATGGCCTTCTCCTGTAAAACAACTATTATTTCAGTGCCAGTCGCGTGTCTCCATCATCATCATCATTACAGCCCTTCACAAGTCCACTGCTGAAAATCCTGCGTTTCCTACCAGGTCGTCACTCCATCTAGTGGGGAGACGCCCTATACTACGCCTAACAGTACGAGGCTGCCACTCGAGAACCTTTCCTCCCCATCGGTTATCGGTTCTTCGAGCTATATGGCTGCCCCATTGCCACTTCAGCTTACTAATCCGTTGGGCTATGTCGGTCACTCTGGTTTTACTGCAGATATACTCATTTCTGAGTCTATCACGCAGAGAAACTCCGAGCATAGCCCTCTCCATAGCTCGCTGAGTGACCTTGAGCGTCTTCATACGGCCAGCAGTGAAGGACCACGTCTCAGATTCGTAAGTCATCACTGATAACACGCACTGGTCGTACAATCTAGTTTTCAGAGTTTGAGGTATACCTGACGAGAAGATGTGTCGTAATTTCCCGAAGGCTGCCCAGCCGAGTTGAATCCCTCAATTGACCTCTCGGTCGAAGTTGGACTTACCTAGTCCAACTTCGACCATTTTTCCCAGGTTACCATTTGTCCCAGGTAAACGTACTAGTCAGCAAAAACATGATCTTTGTTTTGTCCACATTCATCTTGAGACCTATCCGTTGGGAGACACCATTGAGGTCATTGAGCATAGTGCTTGGGTCTTCCAGCGATTCTGCTATAATGACTTTATCGTCAGTAAATTGAAGGTGAGTGATGTACTCGCGATTGATGATAATAACGTATCCTTTACAGTCCAATAGCTTGAAAACGTCTCTCAATGCAGCGTTGAAGAGTTTTGGGGATAAAACGTCACCATGTCCTACACCTCTCTGCAGTTGGATTCAAACTTTGAATCTGTACTTGGATAGCCATCGTAGCCCTTCTGTATAAACACTTTAGCACTTTGATATACCAACAGTCAACTTGGCACCGCTGAAGGGACTGTAGCACCGCCCAAATTACGACAGAATCAAAGTAAAGTAGTCGAAAGGAAAAGGCCTTTACATTGAAAAAGTTTATTAAATGCGATGAAGTCCGGATAAATAGTTTATTCAATGTTTACTGTTCTCGTAAAAGAAATCATTACGTAATTTTTTATTAATTTATTTTGAATTGTTATCAGGAAGTAGCTGCTGCCCATCTTCTGATTTAGTTTCCATCTGTTGCTTCATAAGACATCCATGGGATGCTGTTTAGTAATAGATACTCTTACACCGCCAACTACAGCTTAAAATAGGCTGTATTTTATAAAAATTTGATTTCAAGCGAATGGTTCAACTCAGAGTTGAACATTATTTTCTTTATGAAAGGAGTGAGCACATCCATTTTCCCCATATTATAAGTGTTCCCAAATATTATTATAATCCTTGTAACAGCGATTTACTTGTTCTTCGTCCTCGTCTACAGGTTCAGGGTTGGTATAACGCACTTCACGTGACTTGACCAATAACGATTTAGGAAAACTATACAAGGACAGTCCCTAAAACTCGATTTTTTTTTGCAAAGAGATGCAACATCTCTTTGCAGCGCCAGTGTATCGAGTCGATCGGAGAGTACTCGGTCGTCGACTATTCGAGCCGCTTTGTGCTGGATGTGGTTAAATGGAAGGATCTGGCACTGGAAAGCCCCGGCTCAGTGATGGGAACAACATTACAAGTCCGGTCGAAACTGCAACTTGTAAAGTTACAGGCGGCGTGCCGGCATGAAATACTGTCCCGCTCTGCTGAATACGCGAAACTTTTTAGAGACCAATTTGGCCTTCTCTTCCAGGTGAGCATGAAACTGCACATCTCTCTATATGCAGACGTCGAGAATTCCGACACTGGCTGAAGAAACAAGGGGAGTAAGTTAAAACCGAGGAGATACGACAAAGGAGTTCTTTTTTGCGGTAAACTCACAAACTTGTGTCTTCTGGAGATTGAATTGGACTACATTTAGTCGCCCTCAATTTGAGATTTTGTTCAACAATGTCTTGACTTCAGAAAAAAGTTTGTTCCGGTACTGGGCGACGTTTTCTTGAGAAATATTACTACGTCCGGTATCCGGTGGGTTACAAATATTAACGGTTTGCTGCATATAATCGATATGCAGAAGAAACAGCGTTGGTGATAGCGCGTAGCCTTGTAAACCAGGGTTAATAGGCTTGCAATTAATAAGATTTTGATGCTTTGTTCTTCAAGAAGATGGCGATCCACAATTGCACAATTTATCTGGAAGCAAGCAAGGAAAGGGGCTTTGAGAGAATTGTTTTGTTCTAAACTCGATCGAAGGCCTTTGCTATGTACAAACTAACCACCAAAGTCTCCTCCTTGTACTCAAGCGCGTGCATCTATCGGTGTGTTAGATAAACAAGATCATCAGCTGAGTAACCCCGACGTGAACCATACTGACAGTCAACTATGGGGATAGGGAGTTTATTTGCTTCTCTTTTTGCTTTTTGGACAGTAGCAATAGCGTACCGTCTCAATCACCTCACTGCTTTACTAAATGAGCTGAATCAACCTACTTCACACCGGGGCAGCTTCTTACCTCATATAAAGCGCAATTTCAGTCGTTCATGGAGTACTACTGTAACATATGGGCTGGTGTTGCAAAATGCCACCCGGCAGCATTTAACTCAGTGGAGAGATGTGTTAAGAGGCTCATCGGTGACCTTGATTTGGTTGCAAAACAACTTTGTCAGTCTTGAGCACAGGCGCAGAGTAGCCAGACGCTCGCTATTCAATAAGATGCATTTTGGTGAGAATTGCACGCTTTAATTCCTCCCTCCACTTTCGATCATCAGATGACCAGGTGGTCGACGAGTCTTCAACCCTTTGTTGTCAATATGCCATGCATAGGAACGAAACGGTTTGCTTTGACTTTTTAATAAGTTCAGCAAAGAAGAGGAATAATGTGCTCTCTTATCGTCTTCTTATCTTTGCTATATTTTTGTCCTTAAACCCTGGGCAATACAATCCGGGTGACTTCAAGGCAAGAGTAAATAGCTTTTGTTAAACTATGATAGTACAATTTAGCATCTAAGGCTGCAACACCACTTATCACTCGGTGGGATTGTGGTCAAGCACTGGCTTATAATACGTAAAAAAACCTAATGAAACGATGGTGCTCCTCAAGGTAATGCATGAGCTAGCTGTTAATGATGGAGTCCATTATTTTGGAGAACAAGGAAGTGATAACGATAGGCCTGTAGTTAGACGGATCAGTCTTCCATTAATTCGGGACTACGCATTGGGAGTAGGAATCGTAAGCAATCATATAATTCAAAAATATTTTTAAAATGGTAAAACTCCGTAGATGTGTCATAATGATCTAAATTCGAAACTCAGTGAAGTTATAAATCTAAAGGGACACAAATATAATGATTTATACCCGTTTCGCACTCCCCACGTTCAGAAGAACATCACTTTTCACTTTGCTGCTCGTTAATGCGTATTTTGCAGATACACTTTATATGTTAATCATTTTAGACAACTATAGTATCCGGATAACCGAGCTTTGCTCGGTTTTTTTTTTGAAAATACATTTAGATACAAACTACATACTGATGAAAAATATTTTTTGATTTTATTGACATAATAGAAAAAAAAACTGAACTGGTTATTTGAATAAAAAATCATGAGTGCAATTAGCTTAATAGATTTTCTCACAAAAGATGGAAACTTAAAAAAAGGAAAAAAGTCGGGCCAAGGACGGGACTCGAACCAAGGGATTACGATTTCGCGACTGCTCGACATCCACTTGAGCTATTACGTTCATTAACACAGTGTCAAAATTTACCTTCTTATATTGTAGCAGTTTTTCATTGCCTGAAAACACGAACAAAAAAAAATTCTAAAAATAAATCCTGGCTAGATCGATTTATTGCCCCTGAAACACTCTGGACATAAAATTTTATGAAAATCGTTGAAGCCGTTTCCGAGATTCCGATTATATATATATATATATATATATATATATATATATATATATATATATATATATATATCATGTAAAAATAAATTATAAATTGTATTAATTATACTATCGGCTCACTTAAATTACATATGTAGATATTTTACAATATGCTTAACTCATTGGAAAGTTAGTTTAAAGTCGATTGCTAAATTTGTACTGAACAGAACACAAACAAAAAAAATTAACTGCAGACAATAAAGTGAGTTTATATTGCATTGTCATCTAGATCTGAGCTACATTATAATGTTAAAGTCGCTAGCAAATCGGGAAGTAAGTAAAAATCTGCATTGCAAAGCGAGTTAATAAAAACTAGAGAAAAAGAAAAGTCAAACAACGCAGCAACGCACGCAAATGTTCGTTCTTCTTTATTTTTTATCTCTTTTAAAAAGTTTATAAAAGTATACCTTTCTAACAGTATATTTGGAATTTAATATCAACTTTTGTAACGCGATACATTCCAAATTAAGTTTCAAAAAATAAATTTAAGTTTCCTACTTGCAAACTTTTCTGAAAACATACAAAGTTTGTCTCTTCGAGATGTGAGATAATTAGGGGCATTTAAATGCTTTAGCTGATAATGCCAGCAGCTTGATTTAGCCTCAATTAAATTTTTTTCTCACATAATAGTTTTCGAATTAAACTTTTCTTATATGTATTATTTTATGGGAAAAGAAAAAAGGAAAAAAATATATACACATATGCTAAATACCACTGACTTGACCCGTTTGGCTTTAAATTTTAGACGTAGGTTACCCAATAAAATATTATCGTGTGCCCAGTGAAGCAAGTGGGTATCAGCTAGTAATTAATATGTTCAGAAGGCACGTCGCAATGTCTCGTTCCCATACATGCTTTGAAGTACACTTTTTTACACTCTACAAAGCTCCATTGTACTAACATTTTAAGTATATATATTAATAATTTATTTATCTAATATGTTTACTATAAACATTATACGTAAATTGTAGCCTGTCACCCACAGAAGTAGGCAGAAACCACGGAATTCCATTTCACACGATCCTGACCTACCTCTTTATGCGTATCCTATGTAATAAATTGATATTTCGGTCCTTTGCGAACGTAATCATTAATAACATTTACGACGCATAATAAAGGTCATAGAGTTGAGTAACTTAAAGGTCAAAGCATCGAAGTTGCGAGTCGTCTTGAACAGCGATTTTCAGACCAAACTTGACGAGGGAAATTCTCCCTAGATATCCATATTCATACATATCCATAAATATAGATATCCATAGTCAGACAGAGTCATCCGTACATTTACATACAAATGGATGCTGGGCGTGAGCTCTCGATGTATAGAATTTTTTGGGCAGATACAAAAATATAATATATACTGAGAGTGTGATTTTACTACATATGAAATAATAATAATGTCCTCCAGACCGATATTCGGCCACTGCGGTTTGCCTCAACGGAGGCTAGGCATCGGCGCAGGACAGGATTATATTGCCCAAGTGTATGCGCAAGCACAGATGCACTTTCTATTCCATCCCTCTCATGATCTGATGGGACGGTAAACCGACACGAGCGGACAGGGATCAGGCCCAGGACCGTCGGCTTTACGTGCTTCCCGAGGCACGGGGGTGAGATACCGCCAACTTCCTGACTCCGGGCAACTACTGACAATTTCTGGACGGAAAAACTCAATAAATAATTTTTTGGCCAGACTCGGGGTTCGAACCCAGGACCTCATGATCAGCAGTCGCACTACTACAACGACTAGACCAACGAGGCAGATAAAATATACATGACTTTTCAATTTCATTATTAAAACAAAATTGCATACCTTAAATTTTAATACCCTAGCAGACGTCAATATAAAGTTGCAAGCTGAAATATGTTGTAGTTGCTAAATTTTATATTTTTGCAAACCTGCATGTCTGAGTAATAAAAAAAATATTTCGAAGATATGTGAATTTCGTTAACACGCAGAACTGAGGGGAGGCCTGTGCTCAGCAGTGGGACGTATATAGGCTGTAACTTTACTAATTTTACTTTACTTTTAAATCAAATTAGTTGCTTAGTGGAGTTCCACACATAAAAGATAAACAAATTGTGCGTAAGGGTTCACTATCTACGTCGATTCTGTTTTCTCTTATACGGCGAACTTTAATCGGCTTAACAGATTACACTATGTTTGTAGAGTAAATTAAGCTCGCAAAAACCAAAAATAAATAAAATGATATTTTAATAACACATTTAAAATTAGTTATTTATTATTATAAACCTACTTAATTTCATATAAATATATATTTATATTAATCGTGTAGTGTCGGTGTAAGAAAACCAACTACCACATATCGTCACGTGAGTGTCGTAAGAGACGACAGGGTGAAACTAAAGTGGAACATTGGCAGCAGCATCTTCCTGATAACTAACGAAATTAATAAAAAAACCGCAGTTGCCAACCCGCCTGTCAAGCTTGGCAAATATGGCAAAATTCTTCTTATTAGGCAGTATATGGAAGAGGATGATCAGCAGCGGATTTTATAGGCTGTAATAGATGCATCGATAAAATTTAAAATCACTATATGAAAGGGGATTGGTAACCCTTATCTAAAGATCGCTAATTAAAATATGAAATAAGTTTAGTATAGTTTTGTACCTTTCATATTGTGTATATTGCCATATACACAATATGAAATTATGATAGATGCTGCTTAAACCTGGTTTAGTTTTTATCTGTCGCTTTTAGCGACACCCACGGTATGATATAGGATAGTGAATATTTTAACACTGCCACTTCACGGCAAAGAATGATATTATTAAAAGGAATTATCTACCAGTACTGTAATAAAACCATAATGGCCACAGGGACGGTCTTATAAATGATACTGATTGTGAACCAAGGATGCAAGAACGACAAGTGTGGCAAAACTTCAATGGATCTGAGACATGGTTTATCCGCAGTAGAACCAGAATAACTGATAGAGACCAACGTACCAGTAAGCTGAAGTACCTATGTATGGACTGGCTAAATATCTCGAAAAACCGACAAACTATGGAGCCGGTCTAGCCGTTCCCCCTCTAGATGGAACAACGAACTGGTAAAAGACGTCGATGGATGCGGGTGGGTGTACTGTGTTTGAGGCATTTGTAATGGAGACACTACGTTTAGCAGTAGATTATGATGATGAACATGATCATTATTGTGAATTAGTAATTTGGTTAGGTTACTTTATTATCAAAAAAGATATCATTGGCACGGATATGGATAGGATGCGGACCTACATGCGCATTTGATGAAACGCTTTTCAGCACTTTTTTAACAAAAAAAAAAAAAAACAAAAATAGTTTTAATAATTCGAAAAAGCAAACATTATTTTCATTGTTTTCATTTTTGAGCTATATATTAGGTACGTAAAGCCTTTAGCTTATAAGGAATTTATAATAATAATAATAATAATAATAAAATGGCGTAGGGAATTGACGACCCCATCGCCCGCTGACGTAACAGTTAAGTGACAAAACTGCTACGTCAACGCAGTCAGTCAGCGCCTTGCGAGAGGTGTGAGCGCCGTGCCTCGGCAGAATTCAGGGTGCAAAAGCCCGTTTGTGCTTATGGCCGTCCACGATACGGTGCCGGGCTTGGGCGTCTCCCGTTAATGGACGCCCATATTATGGATGATGGAGAAAAAGAGAGTGCGCAAAGGGCCGCTGCCTGGAGGTCGCCAGGGCGCGTCTGGAGCTGGCGCTGGACGCGACAGCATGCGGGCCGCCAGCCGAGCGCGGGGTGTTGCAAGACCACCTAGCAGCCCCCCGCATCCATCATCCCCACCAGAAGGCTTGGTGTCGGCTGGGTCTTCTCGGACTCAGCAAGCGGCACCCGCCGCTGGTGGAGCACGTCGCATGCGTTGGTCTAAATCAATGAATGAAAACGCACTGCGGGCGTATTTTAGGGCAAAAGGGGAAGAAACTGGATGTTTGGGGTATCGAGCTCGGATGCATCGCTTTTTTGCAGAGCTGGAGCCATCTCTATCCGTCACTGAGCAAAACCTGGCAGACCGAGTTAGGTACATCCTACGCTCCAACATATTTGGTGACGCCGAACTCGAGCGACTACGACGTGAGACTATTCCTTCATCGAATGGAAATGCTACGGCTGGGAATGCGGCGCCACTAGATGCGCAACAAACTGCATATGTGGGTGCTGCGGTCAAAATTCCATTTGTGGCTAATTCAGACGATGATGAAATAGTCTTCCACGAACTAGAGAAAATGAGGAGCATACTGGAAGAGTCGATGCTGGAAACGCGCAGCATGCCTCTCGAAAATCGACCGCGACTTCCCCGCATACCCCTTAGCAAGCGAAATCGGGCTGTCGTGCGGGCTCTTAACCCAATGCTGGTGACCTATTTGGAAGCCAGCCGGGACCTTTGCGAGACGGATTCAATTCTTTTTGGCGCCGCAATGGCAGTATGCCGTATTATTGGCGCCAAACTTCCCGTGGCTGGACGTGCTACTCAAAAAAGTAGCGCCATCCCAGCCTGGAGAAAAAGAATTGAGGACCTGATCGCAAAGGCAAGGCCCTTATCGGCAGACTGACAAGCTTCAGGTCGGGTAATAATAGACCGAGGATTATGCGCACCGTTAGGATGGCGTTTGCTGGGACAAATATCAGTTTGTTCCAGCCGGATATCACGCAAAAACTAAAAAATGTGGAATAAAATCATCATCATTATCATTACAGCCTTTCACAAGTCCACTGCTGAACATAGGCCTCCCCCAAGTAATGCCACAAAGCACGGTCCTGAGCCACCTGCATCCATCGACTTCCTGCATGTCTTACCAGGTCGTCACTCCATCTAGTGGGGGGTCGCCCTACACTACGCCTACCGGTACGAGGCTGCCACTCGAGAACCTTTCTTCCCCATCGGTTATCGGTTCTTCGAGCTATATGGCCGGCCCATTGCCACTTCAGCTTACTAATCCGTTGGGCTATGTCGGTCACTCTGGTTTTACTGCGGATATCCTCATTTCTGAGTCTATCACGCAGAGAAACTCCGAGCATAGCCCTCTCCATAGCTCGCTGAGCGACCTTAAGCGTCCTCATACGGCCAGCAGTGAAGGACCACGTCTCAGATCCATAAGTCATCACTGGCAACACGCACTGGTTGTACAATCTAGTTTTTAGAGATTGAGGTATACCTGACGAAAAGATATGTCGTAATTTCCCGAACGCTGCCCAGCCGAGTTGAATCCGTCGATTGACCTCTCGGTCGAAGTTGGACTTACCTAGTCGGACTATTTGTCCCAGGTAAACGTACTCGTCAACAACTTCAAGCATAGTGCTCCCAACAACTACCGGCATAGGTGTGACATGGACATTGAACATGATCTTTGTTTTGTCCATGTTCATCTTAAGACCTATCCGTTGGGAGGCACTATTGAGGTCATTGAGCATAGTGCTTAAGTCCTCCAGCGATTCTGCCATAAGGACTATATCGTCGGCAAATCGAAGGTGAGTGATGTACTCGCCATTGATGTCAATACCGTATCCTTTCCAGTCCAGTAGCTTGAAAACGTCTTCCAATGCAGCGGTGAAGAGTTTCGGGGATATAACGTCACCCTGTCTTACACCTCTCTGCAGTTGGATAGGTTTCGAGCTCTGGTTCTGTACTCGGATAGCCATCGTAGCCCTACTGTACAAACACTTCAGCACTTCGATATACCGACAGTCAACTTGGCACCGCTGAAGGGACTGTAGCACCGCCCAAATTTCGACGGAATCAAAGGCTTTCTCATAGTCCACATACGCCAGGCAAAGTGGCAGATTGTACTCTTCAGTCTTCTGTACAATCTGCCGCAGGGTATGTATGTGGTCTATGGTACTGAAGCCTTTTCGGAAACCGGCCTGTTCGGGAGGCTGGAAGTCGTCAAGTCTGCGTGCGAGACGATTCGTAATGACTCTCGAAAACAGCACGTAGACGCGGCTCAGAAGGGAAATCGGTCTGTAGTTCTTTAAGAGAGCGTTGTCGCCTTTCTTAAAGAACAAGACCACCGCACTTCTGCTCCACGCCTCTGGAGTAGTGCCACCATGGAGGACGGAATTGAAGAGCTTCTGAAGGACTACAAGTACCGGTGTTCCACCCGCTTTCAGAAGCTCCGCTGTAATTCCATCCTCGCCTGGGGCCCTGCCGTTTTTAAGGTGCTGGAGAGCCATTCTAATCTCGCTTAGACTGACGTCCGGGATATCATCGGAATAGTGTCGGATAAGACTTGCTCTTGGATCGTTACTCACACTTGCGTGTGGCTCCAACGATGATGTGTACAGCTGCCCATAGAACCTCTCAATCTCACTCAAAATCTCAGGTGTCCCGGAAACGATGTTGCCACACTCAGTCTTCAGCTTTGACAGTTGGCTCTTTCTGGCAGACAGATCTCTGGCAAAGACTTTGGAGCCCTGGTTCCGCTCGATCGCTTCTTGAATACGAGAAGTATTAAAGTTGCGTAAGTCTCGCCGCATGCATTTGGAGATCTGTCTGTTCAGTTGCCTGTATGCTGTCAAATCTGTTGACGATTGCAGCCTCATCTCCCGTCTAACAGCCATGAGATTAAGAGTGTGATCGGAGAGTTTTTGTGTTCTTCTGCGGCGGGTCTTGCAGAACTTAGCTCCGACCGCATGGACAGTTTCCACGAGCTTGTCGTTCATATCGTCCACTGCATTGCAATCTTCTAGGCACTGGAAGCGGTTACGTAACTCGAGCTGAAAGGTTTCGGGATTCTGGATTAGAGCACGAGGGGGACGGAGCGTTGACTTCATTAGACGAGACCTCTCCAACTTAACGTTTAGGTTCAGTGTGCCTCTAACCATTCGGTGATCGCTGCCAGTTTTCACCCTTGCGATCACTGAGACATCACTGAACAGTTGGCGTCTGGTCGTCATAATGAAGTCAATCTCATTTTTTGTCGAACCGTCGGGGCTCGACCAGGTCCACTTCCTGTGGGGCCGCTTCTGGAAGAAAGAGTTCATCATAAAGAGTCCCTCTTTCTCCATAAAGTCGGCCAGCTGCTGGCCCCTTCGGTTCCGTTGCCCTACTCCAAATTTCCCTACCTTCGGCTCACCGCTTTCTCTTGTGCCTAGTTTTGCGTTGGAATAAAATATCCTTCAATATTTGTTGAGTTTGGACGAGATTACATAATTTCTCATGGATCTGAACAAAATTAACACGTACAGCTGTCGATGCCATTAGCAGTTCCGCACATTGTAGTGAAAAATGGGGAATCGTTAGTCTACTTATTGTATTTTGGCTTTATA
The DNA here is from genome assembly GCA_036936625.1 of Parnassius smintheus behrii. NCBI lineage: Eukaryota > Metazoa > Arthropoda > Insecta > Lepidoptera > Papilionidae > Parnassius > Parnassius smintheus. The sequence continues at coordinate 11,314,779 of JAUPFT010000015.1, read as the reverse complement.
TTTGTTACGTAAAAACGTATCTTATATACCGACTCCATTTTTTTTTTCAAATTCCCGTATAAGCACAAGACATTATAATTTATATATAAGACATTTGATTTACTCATCAACTAATAAAATTACTAATTTTAGCCGAATTTGTATTCTTAAGTACTTAACAACGAAAATCCAAGGAGATAATTCCTAAACCCGTAGGTAACAGGTGAATATGGAAAATCAATTTTCAAAAAGATCTATATCTATGTAATGTGGCGTATACCATCTCTTTTACTCCCGGGCGTAAGAAGGCGATGACAAACTGGCTAACTGCCAATGAGCAGTATGTTTAAACATTCTAGTACTGCGATCGTTAATCCGTTTACCAAGCGTCTCAGTTAAGGCAAATCCTCTCTTTAATGAGAGAGGTCCTTGTCCAGCAGTGAACTTTTAAAGGTTGATGAAGAAAAAGGATTACAAAAAACATGCTCAGCCAGAGTATTTTGTAGTGGCGTAGTATTTTGCGAGGGCGTAATTTCTAAAACATTTTCATTGTCCTTCATTCGAATTAGTATAAGCAAAAAAGTATTCTATGTTAGTTGTGATAACGTAGTGTTACAGCCTTAGGGTTCATGACAATAAACACTGCCGATTGAATTACCAAAATTGACACTTTAAGTAGCGACCAATTAAAATTTAAAACACACTAATAATTAATCACACTGATGACTTTAGTTCACTTTATTTCGCGCCGAAGCTTCGCTTGTATCGCCAATTCAATACTACTCCCCAGTCACGGCCCTCAACGGCTTTAAGTAGACCTTTTTCCACCGAAACATCCAGAATATTCCAGCAAATACCGGCCCCGACCGACCAGTTGCAGATAGTTCGAGTGTGAGGCTTTCTAGAAAGCTTAGTTCTTCCATTCGATACTAGATGGCGCTAGTGAGGGAGTTCTAGAAAGATCTTGACGCTCCTATTTCTGATGCGTGATACCAGATGGCGCTAATAAACACCGCCACATACCAGGCGCTAATTATAGCACGCAACAATAGTATAGACGCTGGAAATCTTAAACTCTATTTACAATTTCGTTATTTATCTGAAGAGAAATGTAAAATAGTTCATTTTACACTTATTTAATTTTATAGCCAAATTATTTCACTTTTTTAGTCACATCTTCACTTCTGTGAACTATGATGAAATGCCTCACAGCTTATAGTTATTATTCTGGCTCTATTTCCATTAAAACCGGAACATATTGTGACGGCCCATTATTAACAAATAATTAATTTCTTTATAAAGCCGTCAAAAACTATGTTAGAAGAATATATTAAACAATTAAATACGTTAATAAGCATAAAGTTAAAATAAATACATTTCAGATATTAAGTATTATAGTAAATTAAAGGTTTAATGTTGGCGTTCAAAATTAATAAATTTATTAAAAACTTTGTTAAATATTGAAAATGTGTTAAATAATAGAAATACAAGTCGAAAATATCATTATAATAAAAATGAAATAATTGGAAAATTGGTCAAAAATTGAAAAAGAAGATTTACTGCGCCGACCCCAGATAATGGGAAATGGTTTAGAGAATGATGATGAGGAAGCGAAAGAGGTATGTCGGGATCGTGCCAAATGGAAATCCGTAGTCTCTGCCTATCCCCTCTGGGTGACAGACGTGAGTGTTTATGTATGTTATGTAAAAAAAGTGTGTCACATTTTTTACATCAAATTATTTGATCAACTAAGTTACATCATAAAACAATTTCGTGTTATTTTTATGGACTAAATATTCCTTATTATGATTCAATATGACAGCATTCGGTGATTCCTCTCTTATCACCTCATGTAGTCAATTATATACGTTATCTTACGTGTCTCTTAATTGTTTTTTAACAAAATTAAATCGTCTTTCTTATATGAAACTGGATGACAATTCTTATCAAAAGTATATTTTCTACACAATTTGTTTTGTGATAAATTGCTACTTGCATCATACAGTGCTTTTTGTAATCTGTGTTGGAATTCTTTAGGATAATTATCATAATTATATAACGGTGTTACGGTATTACTTAAGTTACTAGGTAAAAAAATAATTCTTGCCAAAAACTAATTCGTAGGCAGATATTTTGTCTGAGAATGTACACCAGTACGGTAATTGTAGTACTGTAATTTCTTTTATTACATTCACTCTGTATAAATGTGTACAAAACACCAGTACGGAACCCAAGTACTCTAATTTCTTTTATTACCTTCACACTATATTCTGAGAAAAGTGCCAAGATGCTTATATGTGTTTTCTATGGAACCCATGATTTCATGGTAATGTTGCTAGTAGTATTGTAATGCTTATACATCATAGAGACCTTCTATAATAATGCTTTAGTATAATAGACCTTACTATTGTTACGAGCTTAGGGTTCGTGACAATAAAAATTGCCGATAAAATTACCTAAATTAACACTTTAATTTACTTTACACAAACTAAAATTAAAAACACTAATAATTAAAAACACTAATTCACTTAATTCCGTTCCGAAGCTTCACTTGTTTCGTCAAAACAACTCTGTCTCGATCGCAGAAACAGACAAGCAAACAAAATATCTGGACCTGTCTCACGAGGTGACCGACATGTGGGGTGGTCTGCCGACCGAAATTATTCCTGTAGTCGTCTCTGCAAACGGGCTAATCCCAGTCAGCCTCTCGGGTCATCTGAGGCGACTGGGACTACGTTGCGGGCCGCTCCGAGCTCAAATGCAGAAGGCGGTGCTCCTCGATACCGCCCGCATCGTCCGCCGGTTTCTTTCTCTTTCCCCCTAACCCTCGGCCGTTTGGTCTCACCTGCCGAGGGCCTCCATCTGGTTGGGCTTTTATTTATTTATGTATTTTTACATTTATTTTATGTTATTGATATTTATGTATATATATCTTTTCATTTTCATTTAAAATTATATATTTATAGAACCCAACCAGATGAGAAAACTATATATATACCCCACAATAATAATAATAACCCGAACTCGAACGACTACGACGTGAGGCTGTTCCCTCATCGGATGAAAATGCTACGGCTGAGGATGCGGCGCCACAAATTGCAGAGCAACCCGCAAATGTGAATGCCGCCGAGAATACCCCAGTTGTGGTTGATTCAAACGATGATGGAACAGTCGCCCAGGAACTGGAATTAGAGCATATGAGGAGTACATTGGAAGAGGCGATTGTGGAAACGCGCAGTACGCCTCTCGAAAATCGACCGCGAATTCCCCGCATAGCCCTAAGCAAGCGGAATCGGGCTGTCGTGAGGGCTCTGAACCCAATGCTGGTGACCTATTTGGAAGCCAGCCGGGACCTTTGCGAGACGGACTCAATTCTTTTTGGCGCCGCACTGGCAGTGTGCTCGGGAGTGACCAGAAGTCACTCCCGAGCCTCTTCACTACTGGGATCACTCACTTGGTTCCTAAAGATCAGGATACCACAGACCCGAGCATATACCGCCCCATCACGTGTCTACCCACCATATATAAGACACTGACATCCATTTTGAGCGCGAGAATCACTCGTCACCTGGAGCTAAACCAGGTGATGTCACGCGCTCAAAATGGATGTCGGGGCGGTGGTCGCGGAACTAAGGAACCACTCCTCATTGACGCGGTCATAGGCAAAGTGGTGAAACGCAACCGTCGGAACTTCTCTGCCGCCTGGATAGACTACAGAAAGGCGTTCGACTCGGTGCCCCATACATGGCTAAAGAGGGTCCTCGAGCTGTACAAGATTGACTGTACAGTTAGAGACTTCCTCGGGCAGTGTATGGGGCAGTGGAGTACGATCCTTTGTCATCTGGGCGAGCGGATGACGGCTGCGGAGAACCACATAAGGATAAGAAGGGGTATCTTCCAGGGCGATTGTCTGAGTCCAATCTGGTTCTGCCTCTCTCTGAACCCTCTCAGTACCTTACTGGAGGGCTCCGGGAGGGGATTTCAGCTAAGGAAAGGAGGGACAAAAGTGACCCACCTTTTCTATATGGATGACCTCAAGTTATTCGCCTCCAGTCGCCCCCATCTTATGGAACTGCTAAACATCACTTGTGAATTTAGCAGTTCCATTGGAATGGAGCTGGGGACGGATAAGTGTGCGTTCCTCCATGTGGAGAGGGGAAGGGTTGCTAACTCTGAGGGCATAGACTTGTCTATGCCCGTCAACTTAAGGACCCTTTCCGAGGCTGAAACATACCGATATCTGGGTATGTCACAGAACATGGGTATCGATGAGGCTGGTATGAAACAGTCAGTTTGCGACACGTTTTATGCACGCTTGACCAAAGTGCTTAACAGCCTTTTGTCCGGTGTGAATAAGTCACACACATATAACTGCTGGGTCATGCCTGTCCTCATGTATACCTTTGGCATACTCAGGTGGACTCAGACTGAGCTTAACGCCCTGGATAGAAAAGTCCGCACTACCATGACGTCCCATAGGATGCATCATACGAGATCGTCGGTAATGAGGCTGTACTTGCCGCGAAAGTATGGTGGGCGTGGCTTTCTGAGCGCGCTAACCATGCATAATCGCGAAGTGTGCAGTCTCCGTCAATACTTCTTGGCGAGATCGGATGGTCCATTCTATAATGACGTCATTTCTAGTGATAAAGGGCTTACCCCTCTATCCTTAGCCAACGAGCAATGGCAGGACCCAGCAGTGCTTAGCATTTCCGACCGGGAGACCGTATGGAAGGAGAAGGAGCCCCACGGGAGGTACTACAGAGCTCTACATGAGCCCTTCGTAGATACAGTCGCCTCCCTCAACTGGCTACGTTTCGGTGACCTCTTCGGGGAAACCGAGGGTTTTGTCTGTGCAATACAGGATCAGGTTATTAAGACCAACAACTATCGGAGATACATCCTAAAGGATGGCACCGTCGACGTCTGTCGAGCTTGTCGCCATCCAGGGGAGTCACTCAGGCATGTCATCTTCGGTTGTTCGGCGCTTTCTAACTCTGAGTACTTGCACAGGCACAACCTAGTAGCCAGAATTCTACACCAGGAGCTCGCTCTGAAATACGGTCTCGTGGACCGGAAATTACCGTATTACAAGTACTTGCCGGAAGCTGTGCTCGAAAATGACCGCGCCAGGCTCTACTGGGACCGGGCCATCATCACAGACAGGAATATTCTTGCGAATAAGCCTGATATTGTGCTGATTGACCGGGCACAGTCAAGGATATTTTTGATCGACTTTACCATTCCGTATGACGAGAACCTCGTGAAAGCTGAAACAGAAAAACAAACAAAATATCTGGACCTGGCTCACGAGGTGACCGACATGTGGGGTGGTGTGTCGACCAAAATTATTCCTGTAGTCGTCTCTGCGAATGGGCTAATCCCAGTCAGCCTCTCGGGTCATCTGAGGCGACTGGGACCGCAATGCAATGCAATGCAATGCAATGCATGATGGACCGCTCCGGACTCAAATGCAGAAGGCGGTGCTCCTCGATACCGCCCGCATCGTCCGCCGGTTTCTTTCCCTTTCCCCCTAACCCTCGGCCCTCTGGTCTCCCCTGCCGAGGGCTCCCATCTGGTTGGATCTTATTTATTTATGTAGTTTTTGTATTTGTTTTATTTTATTGATATTTATGTACATTTATCTTTTCATTTTAATTTATAATTATATATTTATAGAACCCAACCAGGTGAGAAAATTATATAGATACCCCAATAATAATAATCAGGCGTAGGGAAGTGACGACCCCATCGCCCGCTGACGAAACAGTTAAGTGACAAAACTGCTACGTCGGTGCAGTCAGTCTGCGCATTGCCAAGAGGTGTGAGCGCCGTGCCTCGGCAGTACTCAGGGTGCAAAGGCCCGTTTGTGCTTACGGCCGTACAATGATACAATGAAACGGTGCCGGGCCTGGGCGTCTCCCGTTAATTGACGCCCAAAAATGGATGATGGATATAAGTAGAAAGCGTATAGGGCCGCTGCCTTGGGGTCGCCGGGGCGCGTCTGGAGCTGGCGCTGGACGCGGCAGCATGCGGGCCGCCAGCCCAGCGAGGAGCTGCAAGATCACCTAACAGCCCCCCGCATCCATCATCCCCACCAGACGGCTTGATGTCGGCAGGGTCCTCTCGGACTCGGCAAGCGGCATCCGCCGCTGGTGGAGTGCGCCGCATGCGTTGGACAAGGGATATGAACGCAAACGCATTGCGGGCGTACTATAGGGCAAAAGGGGAAGAAACTGCGGGGATAGCGTATCGGGCTCGGATGCATTGCTTTTTTGCTGAGCTGGAGCCGTCTATTCCCGTCACGGAACAAAACCTGGCAGACCGAGTTCGGTACATCATGCGCTCGAAAATATTTGATGATGCTGAGCTCGAACGACTACGACGTGAGGCTATTCCCTCATCGAATGAATTGGCTACGGCTGGGGATGCGGCTCCTCAGGCGACAGACCAGCTGCCACGCGTAGAAGCCGCCATGGATCTTCCAGTTTTGGTTGATTCAGACGATGATGAAATGGTCTCCCACGAACTAGAGCAAATGAGGAGTATATTGGAAGAGGCGATTTTGGAAACGCGCAGCATGCCTCTCGAAAATCGACCGCGACTTTCCCGCATACCCCTAAGCAAGCGAAATCGGGTTGTCGTGATTGCTCTTAACCCAATGCTGGTAACCTATTGGGAAGCCAGCCGGGACCTTTGCGAGACGGACTCAGTTCTTTTTGGCGCCGTAGTGGCAGCTTGCCGTATTACTGGCGCCAAACTTCCCATGGCTGGACGCGCTACTAAACAAAGTAGCGCCATCCCAGCCTGGAGAAAAAGAATTGAGGACCGTATCGCAAAGGCAAGGGCTCTTATCGGCAGACTGATAAGCTTCAGGTCGGGTAATAATAGACCGAGGGTTGTGCGCACCGTTAGAATGGCGTTTGCTGGGACAAATATCAGTTTGTCCCAGCCGGATATTACGCAGAAACTAACGGAGCGCATAGACGACCTGAAGCAAAAGTTTGCTGCTTATGGGAAGCGGATTCGCAGATTTACCGAGAGGTCAAGGCGGTTCAACCAGAATCGTCTCTTCCAGAGTGATCAGAAGAGGCTCTACAAATCATTGGTGCAACCGGAGGTATGTGGAGCGGGCCCAGGACCGGATCAGGCTAACACTGTCGCATTTTGGCTTGGCCTGTGGTCAGAGCCCGTAAACCACAGCGAGGGCCCTTGGATGGAAGTTGTGGCGAGCCAGAGTGCAAGTGTATGAGCCTATGGACCCCGTCACCATAACGCCTGAAGACGTGGCTGAGGCGGTCCGTAGGGCCCCGAACTGGAAAAGTCCGGGGCTCGACGGGCTGCATCATTATTGGCTGAAGGGGTTCGTAGTGTGTCACGCTGTGCTCGCCCGACAGTTTCAAGAGGCTCTCGATCAGAAGTCGCTCCCGAGCCTCTTCACTACTGGGATCACTTATTTGGTTCCTAAAGACCAGGTTACCACAGACCCGAGCAAATACCGCCCCATTACGTGTCTACCCACCATATATAAGATACTGACATCCATTTTTAGCGCCAGAATCACTCGTCACCTGGAGCTAAATCAGGTGATGTCACGCGCTCAAAATGGATGTTGGGGCGGTGGTCGTGGAACTAAGGAACCACTTCTCATTGACGCGGACATTGGCAAAGTGGTGAAACGCAACCGTTGGAATTTCTCCGCCGCCTGGATAGACTACAGAAAGGCATTCGACTCGGTGCCCCATACATGGCTAAAGAGAGTCCTCGAGCTGTACAAGATAGACTGTACAGTGAGAGACTTCCTTGAGCAGTGTATGGGGCAGCGGAGTACGATCCTTTGTTATCTGGGTGAGCGGATGATGGCTGCGGAGAACCACATAAGGATAAGAAGGGGTATCTTCCAGGGCGATTGTCTGAGTCCAATCTGGTTCTGCCTCTCCCTGAACCCTCTCAGTACTTTACTGGAGGGCTCCGGGAGGGGATTTCAGCTTCGGAAAGGAGGTACAAAAGTGACCCACCTTTTCTATATGGATGACAACTTATTCCCCTCCAGTCGCTCCCATCTTATGGAATTGCTAAACATCACTTGTGAATTTAGCAATTCTATTGGAATGGATCTGGGAACGGATAAGTGTGCCGTCCTCCATGTTGAAAGGGGAAGGGTTGCTAACTCTGAGGGCATAGACTTATCTATGCCCGTCAACTTAAGGACCCTTTCCGAGGCTGAAACATACCGATACCTGGGTATGTCACAGAACATCGGTATCGATGAGGCTGGTATGTAACAGTCAGTTTGCGACGTGTTTTATGCACGCTTGACCAAAGTGCTTAACAGCCTTTTGTCCGGTGTGAATAAGACACACGCATATAACGGCTGGGTCATGCCTGTCCTCATATATACCTTTGGCATACTCAGATGGACTCAGACTGAACTTAACGCCCTGGATAGAAAAGTCCGCACTTCCATGACGTCCCACAGGATGCATCATCCGAGATCGTCGGTAATGAGGCTGTACTTGCCGCGAAAGCATGGTGGGCTTGGCTTCTTGTGCGCGCTCACCATGCATAATCGCGAAGTGTGCAGCCTCCGTAATTACTTCCTGGCGAGATCGGATGACCCATTCCATAAGGATGTCATTTCTTGTGATAAAGGACTTACCCCTCTATCCTTAGCCAACGAGCAATGGCAAGACCCGGCAGTGCAGACAATTTCCGACCGGGAGACCGTGCGGAAGGAGAAGGAGCTCCACGGGAGGTTCTACAAGGCTCTACATGAGCCTTTCGTAGACACAGTAGCCTCCCTCCACTGGCTACGCTTTGGTGATCTCTTCGGGGAAACCGAGGGCTTTGTCTGTGCAATACAGGATCAGGTTATTAAGACCAACAACTATCGGAGATACATCCTAAAGGATGGCACCGTGGACATCTGTCGAGCTTGTCGCCATCCCGGTGAGTCACTTAGGCATGTCATCTCCGGTTGTTCGGCGCTCTCTAACTCTGAGTACTTGCACAGGCACAACATAGTAGCCAGAATTCTACACCAGGAGCTCGCTCTGAAATACGGTCTCGTGGACCGAAAATTGCCGTATTACAAGTACTTGCCGGAAGCCGTGCTCGAAAATGACCGCGCCAGGCTCTACAGGGACCGGGCCATCATCACAGACAGGACTATTCTTGCGAATAAGCCTGATATTGTGCTGATGGACCGGGCACAGTCAAGGATATTTTTGATCGACATTACCATTCCGTATGACGAGAACCTCGTGAAAGCCGAAACAGACAAGCAAACAAAATATCTGGACCTGGCTCACTAGGTGACCGACATGTGGGGTGGTCTGCCGACTGAAATTATTCCTGTAGTTGTCTCTGCAAACGGGCTAATCCCAGTCAGCCTCTCGGGTCATCTGAGGTGACTGGGACTACGTGGCGGAACGCTCAGGGCTCAAATGCAGAAGGCGGTGCTCATCGATACCGCCCGCATCGTCCGCCGGTTTCTTTCCCTTTCCCCCTAACCCTCGGCCGTTTGGTCTCCCCTGCCGAGGGCGTCCATCTGGTTGGGCTTTTATTTATTTATGTATTGTTATATTTATTTTATGTTATTGATATTTATGTATATTTAACTTCTCATTTTCATTTATTATTATATATTTATAGAACCTAACCAGATAAGAAAACTATATAGATACCCCACAATAATAATAATAAAATATTTATTCATTGACCAAAAGTAATAAAATACCTAAAAGTTAAGCCAATACAAAAACAATATTTTTAGAAGGACAATGAAAGGGTTCTGACTCAGCATGTGTTGCAGAGAATCTACAACTCTGTTATTCTGTCAGCACCCATATACCTACTTAGTGAGCTAAAGTATAACAGTACGCGTATATCACCGATTATATTACAAATAGCTTTAGTGTTAAATTATTTAGTTATTCATTCAACCAGTACAAGAACTATATAATTAACCAGTATAAGTTATCACAATATTTCTATTAATAATTTGATAATTAATATACATGTACAAGAGATAAAACATAATATAAACAAAAACATAATAAAGTTTGTTTAAAATCGATTGAAAAATTTAAACCGGACAGACAAACAAATTGATAGAAAATAAATTGAGTTTATATTGCACTAACATCTAGTTCTGAACTAAATTCAAAGTTTCAAGTCTCTAGCTCACCGCACATCGTGAAGTTAGTTTATAATCGATTGAAAATTTGGTACCCGACAGATAAATACAGCAAGCGTTCTTGACACGATACCACGAGAATGATAATATAAGGTCTTGGTTTAATTTTTTTATTATATTTTTTATATTAAAATTACATATAACACATATTAACAGAGAAGAAAGGGAATTAGTGAAATTTCGCAGCCTACATCTGCTAATAGTTTTAAGATATTTTTAATAATAATTTATTTATAAAATTCATTTCTAATAACTTTCTCATGACTGTGTTTAATAAATAAGAAAATTAAAATAAAATTTATCTTACCCTATCTTCAATCAGAGCAAAAAGGTACTGCACATTTAAAATAGGATATATATGACACTTAGTGACGTAGTAGCTTAGCATTGAGTCGACCTTATGGGCCGCGGGTTTGAGTGCCGCACGGAATAAATATTTGTATTGTCTACAAACAATTGTTCTGAATTTGAATGCTTTGATTATGCAAGTTTTACATGTAAACCGCTTCCACAATTTAGGAGAAAATCCTAGTGTGAAAGTAACGCTTTTTTAAGTGTAAAAGCAAAAAGAAAAAGTTATCGGCAGCGGAACAAGAGTAATAAACATAAACGACTGGGTCGCCAAGCTAAAGGGACAACGCGCCGGCCAAGTATCCCGAAAAACTATCAAACCAAGGAGAAGAAAATTTCACTTTTGTGTTTAGTGGGAGTCTCTTGATGGCAAGCAAATTTTTTAATAAAGTCTTAAGTTGTTAATGGCTCAGAGCTATCTTTTTTGCATTCTTAAAATGATTTTATACTTGCCGCCAACAATTTTAAGTGATGATTCACTATGTGTTCAGCGTCGAAGTTGTCGAATCGAAGACATTCACAAACATGATAAGTTAATACTTGATCAACGTGGCAGATTTTTTCTACCTTAAAATCCCCTCAGAATTACGAAGAGTAGGTGCCCATTAGTGCGCGTATGGAGTATTTTATTTACTAAGAAACTGTAATTTTCAAATGGTGGGGAGAGCTTACGTAGGACAGAGAGAAGTAGTGTGTTCTCGTGTCAAAGGCCAAGAACCACATTCGGGTCAGCACGCTACGGGGTTATGTATGTGAGTAAGTGAGTGAGTGATATTTTTTAACCTGTAGATAGATTAGTAAGTTTAGTCCATGTTGATGTAAAAATTCCTCGTAACTGTAAATTTGTCTAGGATTTAGCCATACTCATTTGCAGATATTACGTAACATATCACATGATGGTGAATAGTGCACAATTCACAAGACTAATTACGAGTAATTTGCACTTAATTGGTTTCGGAGATATAAGAATAATTAATCACCTGAAATTTTGTGAAATTTATGTGGTTGGATAAAGTTACAATCAAATCATTATTGGTTATCGTAGCGTCCCTGATTGCTTACATATTTGGATTTTAGCACCACGAATTAAAATACTGTAATTTGTGATATATTTGTTTTTAGTTTTACAATAAATAAAGTATATCTTATTGTGGCATGTATTCTTATCTCTATAATATGTTATAGTTAATAATTACTGCCGTTTTGTATTGAATATTTAAGAAAGTCGGTACATCATGAATGTTATAACAACATTTTTGTGTTAGAAGAAAAAGTGATAGGTAACGAACATTGTTTAAAATCATTGCCTTTCTTAAACATATAATTTTTTTTATTAGTTTAAGATCTATTTTACATATTTCATGGATTATTATATTTTTGCGGGTTTCTTTTCGAATTATTCTAACGATAATTTGATTTAAAATGTTTAAGTGATAATTAAAAAAAAACTCGACATTGGCTTGCTCTCTTCCTTCTATTTTTGATCTTTGTTTTCATTTATTATTTAAAATAAATAGTAAAATGAATACTCGCAACGCCAAGACGCGCCAGATGGAGAACCAACTCCAGCTTGCGCTCCAAGAACTTAAGGCGTCCAGGGAGCAGTGGGAACTGTTGCTTCAGGAATGGGATGATAATGATAAGGAAATAGCATAATTGCCAAAAAACACAACTAAAAAGTGAAATGATTAAGTTACACACTGATTACACTTGTGTTATAAAAAAAGAGATCCGCTCCAGGGAACGCTTAATGAGTTTGACTAATGCAGCAAGGAATATGAGAAAGCTCTCAGGTTTATTGCGACATTGAATTGAAAGAAATATATAAACGTTGATAAATACATGAAGAAAATAAAAAAATTAATAAAAAATAAAATCAATACCAAAAATTATGTAAATGCATGTAAAGTAAAGCAAGCATTGATATATGAACTAAAATTGTGTTCAATTGAGGTAAAAAACATAAAAGAATGTTATGAGATTGACGTAGAGTGCCTTAAAGCAGAAATTTTACTACTTTCGGACTCCTTTAAAACTGTGTCCAATAAATATAAATCAGCTCAAAATTAAATAAAACAGCACTTAATGGCTATGGATAACCAGATGGTATCTGGTTGATTGTATTGATTGTATGATGATACATATTATGTTATATACGTTTTGACTCCATCGTAAAACATCAATGTGAGTTTCAGCGGTCAATACTGGTTTATTTAGAGTTCTTCTTTAGAAACTCTATGAAGGTACCATAGTAGAGGAAAATAACAAGAGCAAAATAGAATTCAAATATTATGAAAAATAATATAATTGTATATAGCGATGACATGGGAAAAATTAAGGTGTAATTTTAAAGAAGGGACAAAAAATTACAAATTGCTGTATGCCTGGAGCATATTTTAGTGACATTCTAAATAAAATTATAGTTACTAAATTTAGTCCAAATTAAGATGTACTGAACAACTTAATAATAATAAATAAATAAACAGTAAACAAAATTGTCTTATTCACAATGCCTTATATACAGGGATTGCCACAAAAAATAATTTAAGACACTATTTAAGGGATGTATGTGGATCAATGAATGATAAGATGGATTATGCGATATGATGTATGATAGAGGAATAGATGTGTTATGTGTACATGAGATGAAACGGAAGGGAAAGGATGTCACTACACATGGAATATATACCGCTTACTGGTCCGGTGTAGACGAGACCGAGCGGGCATGCCAGGAAGTCGGTATCATCCTTTTATAAAGAATGGGTCAATGTGTGAAAGAGTATGAATGTGTAAGCCCGAGACTGCTATGGATACGAATAAAAGTGGGCCTAAAGAAGTTGCTTGTTCTAGGGGTCTACACCCCAGACATGTCTAAGCCCACTTATATCCGAGAGCAGTTTTGGGAGATGGTAAGGATGGTGTTAATAAAATGTAAGGAAAATGAAAATATTGTTATGTTAGGAGATTTTAATGGAAGGGTTGGGGTGAGGAGGCTTTGCTATGAAAGGATACTGGGAACGTTTGGTGATGAAAATATTAATGAGAATGGTGAAAGCCTCCTCACCGTATGTGTGGAAAGGAATTTTTTTGTGACGAACAGTTTCTTACGTCATAAGAAGATTCATATGTACACTTGGGAAAGAGTTGATGATAAAAGCATGATAGATTTCATAACTGTTTATGAAATAATGAGGAGCGCATGGTGGATACAAGGGTTTACGGGCAGTCCAACGTAGGGACGGACCACTACCTGGCCTGGTATGCCGAATTAGGGGTTTATTCAGACGTTGGCGGCATCGGACATCTGTGTCTACCACTGCGTTACAGCGTATAAGAATTGAGAGGTTACAAGATGAAGATGTGAAAATCAAGTAAAAATGTAGACTGAGAGAAAATATAAGTAATTTGGATGAGTTGTGTGTGAATGAGTTAGACTTGGAGAATGTGTGGCATAATGTTAAGAAAAATATGCTACCGAAGTATGTGGTGTTAGTAAGAGAACGAATGAAAGGAAAGACAATACGTTATGGTGGGATAATGAGGTACATATGGAAGTTGAAGCAGAGAAGAAAGCATGGCTAGATTTACTAGCAACCAAAGCTGATAATTCTGGTGGTATGAATGATGAGATTTAATGAAAACATGCAGAGGTTAAACGCCCAAATAAGAGAGTAAAAGAATTAGTTGAAAGGAAAAAGCAAGAAAGGACGGATAAGAATGACATGAGAATATCAGATAACTTCCAGGCAAATATTAAAATGTTCTGAAAACTTGTAAGAAATACTAGGGGGTATTCAAAACAGCCTAGATTGAATGCGATACGAGACGAGATTCTAAATGATGAAGTGTTGAGTATAAAGAGATGCATGATAGATGCGTATATATAGATGTACGCGCGTCTACGGGTGCCTCTATAGGTCCCATAGCGGTAATGCCGAAACAGACCGACTCTTCGACCACGTCCAAATGGCTGCAGATTCGTTGCTACAGCAGATCCCCTCGGCGACTTTAACGCCCATCACGCCGAATGGCTCGGTTCACGTTTAACCGATCATGCGGGGAGATCTGTTCATGATTTTGCCTTGGCATATGGTCTGACACAACTGGTTACTTCGCCTACGCGGATCCCAGATGTGGAGGATCATGCACCTTCCCTGTTGGACCTTCTGCTGACCTCTCACCCGGACGGATATCAGATTTCCGTCGACGCCCCTTTAGGCTCCTCGGACCATTGTCTTGTCCGGAGTGTGGTGCCACTCACGCTGAAATCGCGGTTGCATTCTGCAGGCTGCCGCCGTGTTTGGCACTATAGGTCAGCCGATTGGGATGGGATGCGGTCTTTCTTTGCATCCTACCCTTGGGGGCGGGTTTGCTTCTCGCCGGACGATCTCAACGTTGTTGCGGATTCTGTCACTGATGTGGTACTTCAGGGTGTGGAACTTTTTATTCCTTCCTCTGTGGTGCCCATTGGAGGCAAATCTCAGCCATGGTTTGGTTGCTCCTGTAAAATAGCATCATGCTATAAGCAGGAGTGCTACCGGGCCTGGGCTGACGCATCAACGTCCCGGGATGTAAATACCAGCGCTCTAAAAAAGAAGTATAATTCCGCCTCTAGGTCCTTCAAAAG
Organism: Parnassius smintheus behrii; assembly: GCA_036936625.1. Lineage (NCBI taxonomy): Eukaryota > Metazoa > Arthropoda > Insecta > Lepidoptera > Papilionidae > Parnassius > Parnassius smintheus. The sequence goes on along the minus strand of JAUPFT010000015.1, from coordinate 11,299,624 downwards.
AGTCATTGCCAAGGCAAAGTCAGAGCACATAGGCAGAATTGGCGAGAAACTAGTTCGTCTTCCTTCTGGAACTCGTGCATTCTGGTCTATCGCCAAGGCTGTCCAGGGGAATTTCTGTCAGCCATCTCTTCCATCTCTGCACAAGGAGGACGACTCACTGGCCCACACTGCAAAGGAGAAAGCCGATCTTCTAGGCTCTTTCTTTGCGTCTAACTCGACTCTCGATGACGGGGGAGTACACCGCCGACCATCCCGCGGTGTGAGTGCTCCATGCCGGAAGTGCAGTTCACTCAGCGCTCGGTTCGCAAAGCACTCCTCTCCCTGGACATCCACAAGTCGAGTGGGCCTGACGGAATCCCCCCAATTGTGCTGAGGACGTGTGCTCCAGACTTGGCACCGGTTTTAACGCGTCTTTTCCGGTACTCCTACTCCCTAGGCGTAGTCCCAAAATCATGGAAGACGGCTTTCGTCCACCCGATCCCTAAAAAAGGCAATCGCTCAGACCCGTCCAACTACTGGCCTATCGCCATCACCTCCTTGTTCTCCAAAACAATGGAGTCCATTGTAAACTGCCAGCTCATGAGGTACCTTGAGGATCACCAGCTGATTAGTGACCGTCAATACGATTTACGCCGTGGTCGGTCAGCTGGTGATCTTTTGGTCTACCTAACTCACAGATGGGCGGAGGCAGTAGAGTCCAAGAGGGAGGCATTGGCCGTTAGTTTGGACATTGCGAAGGCCTTCGATCGGGTTTGGCACAAAGCGCTTCTTTCGAAGCTCCCTTCCTATGGGCTTCCCGAGAAATTGTGCGATTGGATCACCAGTTTTCTTGCAGATCGGAGCATCAAGGTCGTTGTAGACGGTGCAAGCTCCGATTGCAAGCCTATTAATGCTGGTGTTCCACAGGGCTGCGTGCTATCGCCAACGCTGTTTCTTCTGCATATCAATGATATGTTGCAGACACGTAACATTCATTGCTATGCAGATGACAGCACTGGTGATGCTCTTTACACCGACCGAGCCAATATTTCTCGGGAAAACGTCTCTGCGTGCCGGGACAAACTTGTGTCTGAAGTCGAGTCTCTGCTGGACAGAGTCTCAGATTGGGGGCGACTAAATCTAGTCCAGTTTAACCCCCAGAAGACACAAGTTTGCGCGTTAACCGCTAAAAAGAACCCCTTTGTCGTATCCCCTCAGTTTCAAGGCACTCCCCTTGTTGCCTCAGCCAGTATCGGAATCCTCGGCGTCGACATATCGAGTGACGTGCAGTTTCGTGGTCACTTGGAAGGGAAGGCCAAATTGGCCTCTAAAAAGCTTGGCGTGCTCAGCAGAGCGGGACAGTATTTCATGCCGGCACACCGCCTGCAACTTTACAAGGCGCAGGTTCGGCCGCACATGGAATACTGCTCCCATCTCTGGGCTGGGGCTCCCCAGTACCAGCTCCTTCCACTTGACTGCATCCAGCGCAGAGCGGCTCGAATCGTCGACGACCGAGTGCTTTCCAATCGGCTCGATTCACTGGCACTGCGAAGAGATGTTGCATCCCTTTGTATTTTCTTTCGCATATACCATGGAGAGTGCTCTGTGGAATTGTTCGGATTAATCCCAGCCGCCAAATTTCGTGAACGCACTATGCGGCAAACGTCCCGATACCATCCACACCATCTGGATGCTTGGCGGTCCACCACCGTACGTTTCAAAGGGAGTTTTCTTCCGCGTACAACCTCTCTGTGGAATAATTTACCACCGGCGATTTTTCCGGACCGATACGACCTGGGGACCTTCAAGAAAAGAGCTTACTCCTTTCTAAAGGGTCGGCAACGCATCTGCAATTCCCCTGGTGTTGCAGTTGATCATGGGCGGCGGTAGTCACTTAACATCAGGTGAGCCACATGCTCGTTTGCCCCCTCTGCTATAAAAAAAATACATGATATTTATTCTGTTTCTTTGACGTATCTATTTTTAGGTGACTACTTAAAACAATTTCAAATACGAATATACGAACTTTTTCAAACTTTAACACAAACACAGTTTATATTCATTTTACACACTTTTATTTTAATCTTAGTCTATTAATTTTGTCCAGCTTTTTTATCAATTTTTAAAAAGCATGTATATACTTTGTAACTTTACTAGATTGCTACCATATTGTAGTCTTTCCTTACCATAAAAAGTATAAAACCATACTGTATTCTTACAGTCAATGCAGTGTCTAAAATTTCAAAAGTATTAACAATACTTTTAAAGACTTCAACATTTATTTCTTTTAGACATTAATTGAATTATAACCCTAGATTAGAATTATAACTGAAGAAGGTGTGAATTTGTAAGTAACATGCATTAAAGTATACTGTTATACTTCAGTGGTAATATGAAGGGATTTTTATTAGTATTTTTACAAACTGAACATAACTAATAAAACATCGATAGCCGCTCGCTTGCTTTCGATTACAAAAAAAAAAACCGTCGAACTCTTGAAATTTGATATTATACATGAGACGTCGCCACACTCATTTTATGTAACTTGATTTACAATCGATTCGAGTGGCCTAGCGTAACTTTGTTTACTGTTTTGTATAGATGATGAGATTGGGAACAATATAACTTTTGTTATTTTGAAAAAAGTTGTGTGTATAAAATTTTATATGAGACGAAGTCAAGGTCAAGCATATTTTGGCTGGTTTCAGACAAACAACCTGAAATTGTGAAAAAAATTGCGCGATAGTAGCTTTTCATCATTTTAATAAACAAGAATAGTTATTTGTACTAATAAACAAGAAACAATAACGAGTGTGATAGAAAAATTTCATTATTTTTTTAAAATGAATGTCCGTTTAAAACTAAACGAACAATCATGGTCGACTTACAAATCTACTATAAAACTAAAAACAAAAATATAACTATGATAATAAAGTTCATTTTACTAGCTTAGATGAAAATATTAAAAAAGTCCAAAAGTATATAAACTCCTGAGATATGTGACAAAAAACCCTAAGGTAGATTTAATTTTAAAGAAAAAGCTAGTAATTATTAACTAAAATTACGACGACAATTAGCTCTTATTTAACCACTTTCAATCATGTAGTTAATAAACCTAATCCCGTAGATTATTTTTATGGCTAAAAATGATTAAATTTTGCTAGATTTATATTAAATTTACAACTAGCACTTATGTGGACTTCCAGTCTAAAAACTCGTAACGACCTTCAACAAGCCCCGAAACACGGGAGATGGCGGTCGTAGAAGCTAGGGTTGCGCCTGACCAAATAATTTATTTTACATACCGGGTTTGACTAAAACTTCAAAAAATGTAAAAAAATTATATTTAAACAAGTTTACGTAATTTAAATTATATATATAAAATAAATTGTATACTTGGGGAGTGCTTTCAGCCGGGATGGAAGATGTGATTTAGATGTGGATAGGCGTGTCGCTGCCGGAAACAAAGTCAATGGTGCCCTGAATGCATTAGTAAAAAGGCAAGGCGTGGTGAAGAGTGCACGCCTTGCAATACATAACGCAGTGTTGGTACCGACTTTGTTATATGGCAGCGAAACCTGGGTATGCCAGAAGAAGCATAAAAGCAAGTTGAATGCAGTGGAGATGCGATCTCTTCGTAAAATGTGTGGCGTTACCATAGCCGACCGAAAGCGAAACGAAGAGATTCGCAATATGGGAGGATTGAAAGATGACCTTATCACAAAAATTGATAGGGGCGTACTCCAATGGTTTGGGCACGTCGAACGAATGAGTGAAGACCGAATGGTGAAGAAAACATATAGAGCGAAAGTAAATATTAAAAGGTGTCGAGGTAGACCGAGACTAACTTTCGAAGACCATGTGAGCAAATTGCTCGAAGAGGGGAGGGTCAAGAGTACTCGGATACCTAGACGTGCATGTATGAAGAAGTTAATGAACCTGAAAGAAGCGAAAGAGGTATGTAAGGATCGTGACACTTGGCGATCTGTTCTCTCCGGCTACCCCGTTAGGGATGGTGCGTGACGATAAGTAAGTAAGTAAGTAGTACGTTATTTAAATTTACTCTTGTAGAGATCAGCATATTTTAATGATATTTTATTGATATAAATGAACGGAATAATTTTTATTTAATATAGATTATTACATAATACTTATTGAGAGTCATTTTTATTTACCTCTGGTTCGGAAAATACCTCCGTCCTGGGATGAAGTAGCAAAAAACCCAGCAGGACTTTTTTCAAATATATTTCACTTATAATAATTTGGTTATGGTATACAATTAGGGTTATTTTCAATTATGTATCATTTGATATTATAATTACCCTATTTGCGCAATTAGCAATGCAATGGGCGAGCAAATAAATTTATTATTTATATTTATTGATATGGTTAAAGGTAAAAAGTCGGCCTGCTGAATGACTTACTGTGGCACAGTGTAGTAATCCTCGCAAACGCAACACCTACAAATATAGCTTGTGCGGCTTCTCTTCATTTTCAACACCATTCACACCATGCCAACTAATAGGGGCCCGAGCAAATAACTAGAATTCTCTCCCTTCCCCTTCTTGCATTTACTCTGTCCCGACCCCTCTTTCACACTCTTCCATTTCCCTTCCCTCTTTAGCTTTTGGTCCTACCCTCTACTAGCTCTACCAACACTTCCACCACATACTTGTTCATTACTGCAGAAAAAGGCAATACACATACAAAGACCACCGTAGCATTTAATATGCAAATTAATTACGATTTATAATACAATATCCAAAAAATTGGTTAATTCTTCTTAAATTGGAATCGTATTGTTAGTTCTTAAAAAAATTAAAAAATTAAAAGAACTTCGTCCCAAAAAATTTCGAAATAATAAAATAAACAAACGTGGAAAAGCCGCACGCAATTTGTGCCAACCTTTTGAGGTGAAACTTACACTTTGCTTTCTGAAAACGACTGTTTACAAAGCAATATTTCGTGGCGACGTCAGTACTTGTAATCTCAATCACCAATATTAATGTATATCAAGACCATCTTCAAGATATTATATGATAATTTTACCTTTTTTAATTGAAATTTCAATTTTACCTTTTTTAATTGAAATTTCAATTAAAAAAGGTTTTAGTTAAGGCACAAATTGCGTGCGGCTTTTCCACGTTTGTTTATTTTATTATTTCGAAATTTTTTGGGACGAAGTTCTTTTAATTTTTTAATTTTTTTAAGAACTAACAATACGATTCCAATTTAAGAAGAATTAACTAATTTTTTGGATATTGTATTATATATCGTAATTAATTTGCATATTAAATGCTACGGTGGTCTTTGTATGTGTATTGCCTTTTTCTGCAGTAATGAACAAGTATGTGGTGGAAGTGTTGGTAGAGCTAGTAGAGGGAGAGACCAAGAGCTAAAGAGGGAAGGGAAATGGACGAATGTGAAAGAGGGGTCGGGACAGAGTAAATGCAAGAAGGGGAAGGGAGAGAATTCTAGTTATTTGATCGGGCCCCTATTAGTTGGCATGGTGTGAATGGTGTTGAAAATGAAGAGAAGCCGCACAAGCTATATTTGTAGGTGTTGCGTTTGCGAGAATTACTACACTGTGCCACAGTAAGTCATTCAGCAGGCCGACTTTTTACCTTTAACCATATCAATAAATATAAATAATAAATTTATTTGCTCGCCCATTGCATTGCTAATTGCGCAAATAGGGTAATTATAATATCAAATGATACATAATTGAAAATAACCCTAATTGTATACCATAACCAAATTATTATAAGTGAAATATGTTTGAAAAAAAGTCCTGCTGGGTTTTTTGCTACTTCATCCCAGGACGGAGGTATTTTCCGAACCAGAGGTAAATAAAAATGACTCTCAATAAGTATTATGTAATAATCTATATTAAATAAAAATTATTCCGTTCATTTATATCAATAAAATATCATTAATATATGCTGATCTCTACAAGAGTAAATTTAAATTACGTAAACTTATTTAAATATAATTTTTTTCATTTTTTGAAGTTTTAGTCAAACCCGGTATGTAAAATAAATTATTTGGTCAGGCGCAACCCTAGTTTCTACGAGTGTGCCTCTAACTATTCGGTGATCGCTGCCAGTTTTCACCCTTATGATCACTGAACAGTTGGCGTCTGGTCGTCATAATGAAGTCAATCTCATTTTTTGTCGAACCGTCTGGGCTCGACCAGGTCCACTTCCTGTGGGGCCGCTTCTGGAAGAAAGAGTTGGTGCGTAAACCTGTATGACCTTCAGCGAATACCGTTTGGTGATTCTATGTATCAGGTGCGTGACCCTCGTCGACACACTCCCAATCTTTACAACGTTGTTGACGAGAGACTTTTGGACGATAAATCCGACACCTCCTTGAGACAGATGGTCCCCCTCCCGGTGATAGAACAAGTTGCCGGATTCGAGAATCACCGTGTCTTCGCCCTCTCTTCGGACCTCGGATAATCCTATAATACTCCAGCGCAACTTGTCTATCTCTTCTTCCAGCTCCAGGATCGTCTCGTCAGTCCTCAGAGTGCGTGCGTTAAATGTTGCCTGATCGAGTCGTCGTAGGTGGCAACCGAACATCCACCGGAGATTCTTAGCACCCCCTGCCCCGCCGTTACCATGGTCGCCACCGTAGCCAGGAATAGCGGGGCCGCCGGGGACTGGAGGCCGTCTATTTGTGTAATTGTTCATGGGTGGTATATTGCCATAGTTGCCACGCTTGGCGAGCGGGTTGGCAACCGCAGTTTTTTTGTCGTACAGTTGCTGTTATCAGGAAGATGCTGCTGCCCATCTCCTGCCTGTTTCCATCTGTCGCCTTTTACGACACTCACGGGAAGATATGAGGTAGTGGATATTCTTAACCGCCACTAAACGGCGAATAATAGCATGTGACTGAAGAATATTCAACACACTGCCATCAGAATGTCACTTACCGCCTGCTGAATAAAATGACTTTGAAGACATGATTCAATTAATTAACGTGACTTCAAAGTATTCAACAGGATAAAACCCAGGGTCTAATTGTTATGATAGCCAGTAGTAATTAAGTTAGTTTGTAAATAAACTAGTCTAGTATTCCTGTGTAATCACATTGTTACAGTAGTTAAGTTAACTAGTTAATTGGAAAAAAAAATATGTAGGAAAAGTTTTCGTCTCCTTCCGCTTCAACCCTCCCTAAGCTGTCGCAAACGTAAGTAGCATATCAGCAACAGCCTTTCAGGAAAAAATACCAAAAATTTTTTCGAAGAAAGAAATAATACAATAGGTTCCTTAAAGTGTGAAAACAATTACGAAGAAAATATTTAAAATATACACACCTTAATACAGTCTTGCAAGTATCAACCTGACTGAAATGTTTAAAGTTTTAAACAAGCTTTCCTGTAATGAAGTTTTTTTTATTAAATACATAGCTTCGTAGCGAGTCGGAAAAAACAGGTCGGAAAAGATAATCCTAGTAAAGGACCTTAAACATCGTCTTGATATAATTTTTTTATTATATTTAGAGAAATCTTTGAAACTTTTAGGAATAATATTTTCTTCTTTTATTCTTTTAATTGTGTGTGTATTGTATGTGATACTTCTGTAATAGACTAATGCTGAGTGAGTATAGTTTTATTTAACGAGCTGTTTTGCAATAAATGAAATGCATAATGCCCCTTTTTATACTATTTTATTTTCTTACTGATTTAATTAAATGTAAATTCTGTAATAGAAAAATATTATCCGTTTATTCCGAATGTGAAAGTTGTGGTAATTGTTGATGTTCTTTCGTCAATAGCGTTATTTGTGATTATGAGATATAAATATTAGTATTCGAATTTATGGTTTTGGGACTAACTACTTGCTAGTTTACTATTTTTAGCTATCCGCTCGCTTTCTTCTGGAAACGATCGTTTCCAATACGAAAAATTGAATTTGGCTCTTGGCAACGATTGTTGCCAAAATATTTTTTGTTAAACGACGCTAAACACTATTTTAAAGACCTTAAAGACTTTTCAAAACATTTTTAAACCATAGTATAATAGATTATCTAACATCTGGGCGCTAGTTTACACATTATATAACGAATTTTTATTGTACAAATATGAATTGAAGTTAGAAGTCGCCATTTTATGATTATTTGTGCTCAGCATCACTGTGTTGTACTCCACGAAAAAACGTCAGTCAGGTTGATACTTGCAAGACTGTATTAAGGTGTGTATATTTTAAATATTTTCTTCGTAATTGTTTTCACACTTTAAGGAACCTATTGTATTATTTCTTTCTTCGAAAAAATTTTTGGTATTTTTTCCTGAAAGGCTGTTGCTGATATGCTACTTACGTTTGCGACAGCTTAGGGAGGGTTGAAGCGGAAGGAGACGAAAACTTTTCCTACATATTTTTTTTTTCCAATTAACTAGTTAACTTAACTACTGTAACAATGTGATTACACAGGAATGCTAGACTAGTTTATTTACAAACTAACTTAATTACTACTGGCTATCATAACAATTAGACCCTGGGTTTTATCCTGTTGAATACTTTGAAGTCACGTTAATTAATTGAATCATGTCTTTAAAGTCATTTTATTCAGCAGGCGGTAAGTGACATTCTGATGGCAGTGTGTTGAATATTCTTCAGTCACATGCTATTATTCGCCGTGTAGTGGCAGTTAAGAATATCCACTACCTCATATCTTCCCGTGAGTGTCGTAAAAGGCGACAGATGGAAACAGGCAGGAGATGGGCAGCAGCATCTTCCTGATAACAGCAACTGTACGACAAAAAAACTGCGGTTGCCAACCCGCTCGCCAAGCGTGGCAACTATGGCAATATACCACCCATGAACAATTACACAAATAGACGGCCTCCAGTCCCCGGCGGCCCCGCTATTCCTGGCTACGGTGGCGACCATGGTAACGGCGGGGCAGGGGGTGCTAAGAATCTCCGGTGGATGTTCGGTTGCCACCTACGACGACTCGATCAGGCAACATTTAACGCACGCACTCTGAGGACTGACGAGACGATCCTGGAGCTGGAAGAAGAGATAGACAAGTTGCGCTGGAGTATTGTAGGATTATCCGAGGTCCGAAGAGAGGGTGAGGACACGGTGATTCTCGAATCCGGCAACTTGTTCTATCACCGGGAGGGGGACCATCTGTCTCAAGGAGGTGTCGGATTTATCGTCCACAAGTCTCTCGTCAACAACGTTGTAAAGATTGGGAGTGTGTCGACGAGGGTCACGCACCTGATACATAGAATCACCAAGCGGTATTCGCTGAAGGTCATACAGGTTTACGCACCAACTCTTTCTTCCAGAAGCGGCCCCACAGGAAGTGGACCTGGTCGAGCCCAGGCGGTTCGACAAAAAATGAGATTGACTTCATTATGACGACCAGACGCCAACTGTTCAGTGATCACAAGGGTGAAAACTGGCAGCGATCACCGAATAGTTAGAGGCACACTGAACCTAAACGTTAAGTTGGAGAAGTATCGTCTAATGAAGTCAATGCTCCGTCTCCCTCGTGCTCTAATCCAGAATCCCGAAACCTTTCAGCTCGAGTTACGTAACCACTTTCAGTGCCTACAAGATTGCAATGCAGTGGACGATATGAATAACAAGCTCGTGGAAACTGTCCATGTGGTCGGAGCTAAGTTCTGCAAGATTCGCTGCAGAAGAACACAAAAAGTCTCCGATCACACTCTTAACCACATGGCTGTTAGACGGGAGATGAGGCCGCAATCGTCAACAGATTTGACAGCATACAGGCAACTGAACAGACAGATCTCCAAATGCATGCAGCGAGACTGACGCAACTTTAATACTGCTCGTAATAAAGAAGCGATCGAGCGGAACCAGGGCTTCAAAGTCTTTGCCAGAGATCTATCTGCCAGTAAGAGCCAACTGTCAAAGCTGAAGACTGAGTGTGGCAGCATCGTTTCCGGGACACCTGAGATTTGAGTGAGATTGAGAGGTTCTATGGGCATCTGTACACATCATCGTTAGAGCCGCACGCAAGTGTAAGTAACGATCCAAGAGCAAGTATTTTCCGACACTATTCCGATGATATCCCGGACGTCAGTCTGAGCGAGATTAGAATGGCTCTCCAGCACCTTAAAAACGTCAGGGCCCCAGGCGAGGATGGAATTACAACAGAGCTTCTGAAAACGGGTGGAACACCGGTACTTGAGGTCCTTCAGAGGCTGTTCAGTTCCGTCCTCCATGGTGGCACTACTTCAGAGGCGTGGATCAGAAGTGCGGTAGTCTTGTTGTTTAAGAACGCTCTCTTGAAGAAATACAGACCGATTTCCTTTCTGAGCCGCGTCTACGTGCTGTTTTCGAGAGTCATTACGTATCGTCTCGCACGCAGAATCGACGACTTCCAGCCTCCCGAACAAGCCGGTTTCCGAAAAGGCTTCAGTAACATAGACCACATACATACCCTGCGGCAGATTGTACAGAAGACTGAAGAGTACAATCTGCCACTTTGCCTGGCGTATGTGGACTATGAGAAAGCCTTTGAATTCATCGAAATTTGGGCGGTGCTACAGACCCTTCAGCAGTGCCAAGTTGACTGTCGGTATATCGAAGTGCTGAAGTGTTTGTACAGTAGGGCTACGATGGCTATCCACCAGAGCTCGAAACCTATCCAACTGCAGAGTGGTATAAGACAGGGTGACGTTATATCTCTGAAACTATTCATCGCTGCATTGGAAAACGTTTTCAAGCTACTGGACTGGAAAGGATACCGTATTAACATCAATGGCAAGTACATCACTCACCTCCGAATTGCCGACGATATAGTCCTTATGGCAGAATCGCTGGAGGACTTAAGCACTATGCTCAATGACCTATTGAGGTCATTGAGCAAAGTGCACTATTGAGTGCCTCCCAACTTATAGGTCTTAAGATGAATATGGACAAAACAATGATCATGTTTAATGTCCATGTCACACCTATGCCGGTAGTTGTTGGGAGCACTATGATCGAAATTGTTGACGAGTACGTTTACCTGGGACAAATAGTCCGACTAGGTAAATCCAACTTCGACCGAGAGGTCAATTGACAGATTCAACTCGGCTGGGCAGCTTTCGGGAAATTACGACATACCTTCTCGTCAGGTATACCTTCATCTCTAAAAACTAGATTGTACAACATGTACAACAATGATGACTTACGGATCTGAGACGTGGTCCTTCACTGCTGGCCGTATGAGGACGCTCAAGGTCGCTCAGCTCAGCTCGCTGCGTGATAGACTCAGAAATGAGGATATCCGAAGTAAAACCAGAGTGACCGACATAGTCCAACGGATTAGTAAGCTGAAGTGGCAATGGGCCGGCCATATAGCTCGAAGAGCCGATAACCGATGGGGAAGATAGGATCTCGAGTAGCAGCCTCGTACCGGTAGGCGTAGTGTAGGGCGACCCCCCACTAGATGGAGTGACGACCTGGTAGGACATGCAGGAAGTCGATGGATGCAAGTGGCTCAGGACCGTGCTTTGTGGCATTACTTGGGGGAGGCCTATGTTCAACAGTGGACTTGTGAAGGGCTGTAATGATGATGATGATGATGACGACATGCTATTATTTGCTTAGCAAGCGGCGCTGTATGTTGGGTGAGTTCCTGATTGCTTGTGTAACGCTCCCCCCCCCCCTCTATGTAAAAATTTTAATATTAAAAATATCCCCTTTTAAATAACATTATATATATGAGACCAGGATTATTAAAATAAGTTATGATCTTTCTAAATGATCTTTCAAAAGGTTTATTAATAGGCCGTTTTTAATATTTTGGCGTGATCGTCTTAGTTAGGACCCTTATTTACGTTGTGTTTGGTTAGTAACTTAGTTCTTTTAGGTGTCTTTTGGAGGAATGAATATTCACTAGAGCAATTGAAAGCTGTTGGTAGTGCCTTATAAGCTAAGTGAACGCCGTTCACGAGGACAGGGCTCGATAAAGGTTAAGAACATAAACGTCTCTATTCCACTTGTATCAGGTTTACATTATTAATTTATTATCATTTATCCCTTCTCGCTTGGAAAAGGCTCACAATATATTTATACAAAAAAATACCCGATACAAGGGCTTCGCTCTCCTACATTTATTTAAAAAATGTAGGGGAGGTACACGGCCCCACACACGCCGTGCACGGTGAACGCCAACCATTTTGATGCACTCCCCCCGAAGGGAACGCTAATTCGGGAACTGGACCGTAGTCCAAAGCAAAATAACTGGCGAACCAGTAAAAGAGGCTTGGCCCCTTGTTAGTGCGTAAGCACAAACATCGACCGAAGTCGCGCATGTCAATGCGTGTAAACGCCATACAGAATACGAACGAATCCAGCCACAGTGAATGTACATCACACGGTTTAGGCAAATAGGCACACTGGCCGTAAACCCTCCGTGAGCGCCACCACCTGCCAGACCGCCGCTCTTGCAGACGTGATGTAAGTGTATGGCATCACCACCAATTGCATGATCAGCACGGCTACTAGCCGCAGAGCGTTTCATGAGACTACTGCTCACCTCAAGGGAATGGGGTCCCACGTTGTGCAGCTTTCGGCCGCAACCTTGAGAGTCTCCTCAGATCCTCCCGCCAGCTACCACCCGCATGAGGTCGACACATATGCTCCACCAACCAATACAACGGCAGATATAGCTAAAAGGCAGTTATAAGATAAGAGTAATAATTCGCCATCAGAAAGGGTTTGTGTCACTGACGTTGAGTAAATGCATTTTCGATCATGTTTGTCTCACCCACCAACAAGTTGCCTTCAATCATTCAAAGGTGGGAAAGTTACAGAGAGATAATATTATGTTGTTATATAAAACATCGTGGAGGGCAGACAGTCTGCAGCCCCGCAATGAAGGGACCCGACATGGGCAAAGCTACTTAGGTGTGAGTCAAACCAAGACGCAGAGAGCGCCATTGAGAATAGCGTCCCACCAAACAACCATCGCAGAGACGTAATGCTGCAGAACGCAACAAGCATCAATACGACTATCGTCGGGCTTACACCATTCCAAGGTCCCCCATACATCCCAGCAGACATCACCACCCGCATACCTCCATCGACCAGAACCACAAGAGAGCGTCGAATCAGGCGCAGCACACCCGCAGATCCATCACAAGACGCAATACCGCAAGTAGCAGTAAGCATCAATGCAATTATCATACGGATGGCGCCCCCTCACAACACATCCACATGATCCCTATCGACTTTGGTAACAAAGTTGGTACTGTTGTTATATAAAAAATATCACTAACGTATCATAGTAGCACGCTACCAAGACGTCAATGAACAAAACTCCACGTATCATAGCGCTAATGCACTAAGACATGAAGCTGAGTATGCCTGTTACACTTAAAAGTGCTACCAAACACACTCATCATCCCCATCCGAAAGATAGACGACACATCGCTATGCGCAACGACGTCGCCCACAAACGGTATGGGTGTGCGATGTCCACGGGAAAGCCGTATTGCTACAACAATCCCGCTTACCACCGACACTAAAATGTTAATTGTATACCTCCATCGACCAGAACATCAGGAATGCGTCGAATCAGGCGCAGCACACCCGCAGATCCATCACAAGGCGCAATACCGCAAGTAGCAGTAAGCATCAATGCAACTATCATACGGGCGGCGCACCCTCACAACACACCCACATGACTCCTATCGACTTTGGCAACAAAGTTAGTATTGTAGTTATATAAAACTGCACCAACGTATCATAGTAGCACGCTACTAAGACGCCAATGAACAAAACTCCACGTATCATAGCGCTAATGCACTAAGACATGAAGCTGAGTATGCCTGTTACACTTAAAAGTGCTACCAAACACGCTCATCATCCCCATCCGAAAGATAGACGACACATCGCTATGCGCAACGACGTCGCCCACAAACGGTATGGGTGTGCGATGTCCACGGGAAAGCCGTATTGCTACAACAAACCCGCTTACCACCGACACTAAAATGTTAATTGTATACCTCCATCGACCAGAACATCAGGAATGCGTCGAATCAGGCGCAGCACACCCGCAGATCCTTCACAAGGCGCAATACCGCAAGTAGCAGTAAGCATCAATGCAACTATCATACGGGCGGCGCACCCTCACAACACACCCACATGACTCCTATCGACTTTGGCAACAAAGTTAGTATTGTTGTTATATAAAACTGCACCAACGTATCATAGTAGCACGCTACTAAGACGCCAATGAACAAAACTCCACGTATCATAGCGCTAATGCACTAAGACATGAAGCTGAGTATGCCTGTTACACCTTAAAAGTGCTACCAAACACGCTCATCATCCCCATCCGAAAAATAGACGACACATCGCTATGCGCAACGACGTCGCCCACAAACGGTATGGGTGTGCGATGTCCACGGGAAAGCCGTATTGCTACAACAAACCCGCTTACTACCGACACTAAGATGTTAATTGTATACCTCCATCGACCGGAACATCAGGAATGCGTCGAATCAGGCGCAGCACACCCGCAGATCCATCACAAGACGCAATACCGCAAGTAGCAGTAAGCATCAATGCAACTATCATACGGCGGCGCACCCTCACAACACACCCACATGACTCCTATCGACTTTGGCAACAAAGTTAGTATTGTTGTTATATAAAAAATGTCACCAACGTATCATAGTAGCACGCTACTAAGACGCCAATGAACAAAACTTCACGTATCATAGCGCTAATGCACTAAGACATGAAGTTGAGTATGCCCGTTACACTTAAAAGTGCTACCAAACACACTCATCATCCCAATCCGAAATATAGACGACGCTTCGCTATGCGCTACTACGCCGCCCACAAACGGTATGGGTGTGCGATGTCCACAGGAAAGCCGTATTGCTACAACAAACCCGCTTACCACCGGCACTAAGATTGTTGTTATATAAAACTGCACCAACGTATCATAGTAGCACGCTACTAAGACGCCAGTGGACAAAACTTCACGTATCATAGCGCTAATGCACTAAGACATGCAGTTGAGTATGCCCGTTACACTTAAAAGTGCTACCAAACACACTCATCATCCCAATCCGAAATATAGACGACGCTTCGCTATGCGCTACTACGCCGCCCACAAACGGTATGGGTGTGCGATGTCCACGGGAAAGCCGTATTGCTACAACAAACCCGCTTACCACCGACACTAAGATGATATGTCTAGGACACATCGGTTAGCGAGTCCAAGTTTACCTCGGACCAATTGCTCGTGAAGCAGCACACACGCCACCATAATATTCCTTTTCAAGTCCCTAATAAGGACTAGTCATTTTGCTACAGTACTAGGAGCAGTCAGTCACCCGACCACCCCATACAATGCTTATGCATCAAGGAGACCTCCTATAATATTGCTTTTGTATCATAGACCTTACTTTCATAAGTCATGTATATATAGGATTCGAACCCATGACCCTACTATTGTAATGCATATTAATCACAGAGACCTTCTATAGTATTGCTTTTGAATCATAGACCTTACTTTCATAAGTCATGTATATATAGGATTCGAACCCATGACCCTACTATTGTAATGCATATTAATCATAGAGACCTTCTATAGTATTGCTTTTGAATCATAGACCTTACTTTCATAAGTCATTCATATATAGGATTCGAACCCACGACCCTACTATTGTAATGCATATTAATCACAGAGACCTTCTATAGTATTGCTTTTGAATCATAGACCTTACTTTCATAAGTCATTCATATATAGGGTTCGAACCCACGACCCTACTATTGTAATGCAAATTCATCATGGAGACCTTCTATAGTATTGCTTTTGTATCATTGAGTTTAATATCATAAGTCCCTAATATAGGACTAGTCATTGTGCTACAGTACTTCAGGCAGTCGGGCTCCCGACCACCCCATATATATGTACAACTGCAGGTATGTATCTCCGGCACCTCATCCATACAAGACGTCTATACGTGAACACCTTCCATAACTTAGGAAAATTTTCTTTAATACATGAACTCCTTCAACAACTTAGAAAATTTCATCTATACGTGAACTCCTTCCACAACTTAGAAAAAATTTTCTTTTATACACGAACACCTCCCATGACTGAAACAATTTTTAACAAATTTTCTAATTATCTTATAAACGTTATTTAACTTAATTTTATAATATTTTTTGACTTGTATTTCTATTATTTATTTTATTTTAAATATTTTTACAAGTTTTTTATAATAAATTTACTTATTACGAGAAACAATAGTTTTGCCTTTATTTTGCTATGTTATTGGGATAATGTCTGAAATATATTAACTTTATGTTTATTAATTTAACTTTATTGCTTAATATATATGTTTTAAAACTATTTTTGACGCCCCTTTATATTGAATTTAATTATTAATAATAATATTGAGCCGGTCAAGGTCTCGGTAGGCATATGTAACTCCTCCACCCTCAGCGCGGCGACTATTGCAGCACATACAGCGCAAGTGTCGCCGGGATGTCATCGTGATGGCTTGTTAGACATATGTTATTCCATCCTCAGCGCAGTGATTATTTCTGTACAGAAAATGTCACTGGGTCATCCTCGGGGTTCCCATTCGTATAATATTTAAAGGATTTTCTCGGGTTTTCTTTGGTTTTCATAAGATAAACTATTATACTACTTTATGTAACTAAATCGCCAACAGTCAGTCAAGCACAGCGTCTTCCTAATGAAAAAGGCCCGTATCCAGTGGACTTAAACGACGCTTAGAAAAAAGGTAAAATATTAAAAAAAAATTACAGCATATGGAAATGCTTCATACAATGAATACTTAAAAAATATTACAGTGTAAAACGTATTTCTGTAACTAGATTCAAAAAGAAAGTAAATAGCAAATAAAGAAATTATATTATACTTTTTCATTTGTAGTTTGCAGAGCATTTCATGAATTAAAATGAATTCAAGTTTAAAGTGCTCTCAAGATAGCTTCGCTCTGCTGTCGTCCAGTTTCAGCGACAATATTAAAATACTTAGTGTTTATTACTGCGCTTACTATCTTAAATAGTTTACTTAGCTGTTAAGTAAAATTATTCTATTATTGGTTATTTTGTAATACATCGTATTGACGGTGTCAGAGATTACACCACTTCGTATCAGCCCTAGTAATATTCAGCAGTGCCCAACGTTCAGCAATGGACATCAGTGATAACGAGGTATTGCAGTCTTTTGGTATCTTATATCTTTCAATGAAACTAATTTTACAGATTTTATTGCGTTTCAACAGAAAAAGTTTCAGTTTACTCATGAAAACGATTGTCTAAGAATATATACAACAGGCAACAGAAGTTATTGAACTCATATACCCATTCATTAAAATTAATTTGATAAAATAGATTACATAATACATTAAAATTATCTGTGTATATAAAAATCTATTACTGACTGTTGATCTTGCTAAAACTCGAAAGATTTTGATAATTTTTGTGTGCGTCTGAGTGGTTTTCTGACTGTTTTAGATTCACAATTGGGCCCGGTAGATGGCGCTGTTGTCGATATACAGAAATCACCCGCGTGAAGCATGTATTACAAAAAACTTAATTACATTATTTTGTAACCAGTAAAGTCATTTTAAATACTGTTTCCACTCCACAAAACTACGTTTAATTTTGTATACTAAATGCTATTGTTAAATTATAGAAACAGTAATTACGCCGTTATACTAGCACCGCTTTCCACATATTTCGAAAGATAAAAAGAGAGAGAAACAGTGACGAAAGAGAGAGACTACTGTAATGAGCATAAATCTGAAAGAAAGACGTGTCTAACGTTTTTACTCCTTTATTATACCAATCACATTACTTTAGAGATTTTAATTTAATTTTTTTTATTTTAATTAGTCTTCTTGATTTCTTATAAGTATTAAGGCGAAAACGAACAGTGAATAAAACTGTTTTACGGATTTTACGGCATTTAATTTCATCCAACGTTTTGAGTGCTTTGCGGCATTTATGTTAGTGGTCTGTGAAATTAGTTTTATTAAATGTAATACTACTTAAATAACAGGGAAAAATTAGAACGTATGTAATAACAAAAGTGGTAAATATATAAAAAGTAATTTAATTGAAACTAATTCTTACGGATTTTCTCGCCGTATATTAACTTATTTTAAATTGACGATATTTTGAGTGCTTAAAATCACACTTAGTCATGGAGTGATAAGGTGTTCAACGTTCTAATGTAGTAGTTAGCCACGGCTACCTCTTACAGTATCTTGAGCTTACAGTATCTTGAAGTATTGCAGTTGTATGCTTGGGTTTAGATTTAATTTTATTATTTATCGGATCTCAAGCAGATGATTTCTCCTCGCTATCTTCTCTATTGAAAATTAGGATGTTTTTGATTTCAATATCCTTGCAAATCATTCTTGGAAGCAATAGGTGTTCTTTCAAACGTGTTCACAGACTGCAAAATTCAAACAACATCCTTTTTTTTATCAACTGTGTGTTATTTTTACGCGGGTTGTTGTTGTTCTTTTAGTTTGTCCTATGTAAGTCTACATTCATAATCTAGTTTAAGCAGTCCTGCATCTCGCATTCAAATTTGACTCATGGTGAAAACAGATTATCTTCTTTGGTGGCTTGAAGTATGTTTTATTGGAAGCTCGCTTTGATATGTATCGAATCTTGCCGGTGATACTTCTGACAGATGGCAATATAGCGGGCATACGCTTGACCATGGCTGGTTTCACTAGTATATTGTGGCGTAGGTGCAGGGTTGAAACATGTTGTCATGCAAAACTCGCTTGACGAGTTGGAGCTCGACGACCAGGTGAAGGATTGTGGTGAGAATCAACTTTTAAATATCAGTGGGCTTGGAATCTTTTTTCTACATTCAGCGTGGGTCAAGGTCTTATCACGATTCTGAATTATTAATCTGGAAAATCTAAATAATTATTTGCATCCAACTTCATTGTGAAAATAAATTTAGAATTTATGAATAAAAGTTATATCTATTTTTATTATAACTCATGCGGCCGGTGCACTATAATCGATCTCCGCTTTTTGTTCCTCGGATGTCATCGAAATCAAAAATGGAGGCACAGCTGCCTTCTTTACGCCTTTAATATAATACCGCAAAAGGTGCGAGAGGTTTTGTATTGCGTTCTCCATTAATCTATTTCCGAGCATGGTGGTTAATGTTAATAATTCCCATGAGATAAGCAAATGGTATATATATATATATATATATATATATATATATATATATATATATATATATATATAGATATAGATATAGATATATATATATATATATATATATATATATATATATATATATAGATATATATATATATATATATATATATATATATATATATATATATATTGAATAATGGTAACAAACCAGCATACAGTCCACCTGTTTACTTTTTTTGGTCGTTTCTCTTATTATCTTAGATATCTATATGTATCATCGATTTAGGATGTGTCACTGGCTACGATGAAGTGCCTCAATTCCAGTAAAAGGGGTTTCCGGTTCTCTGCATCCACCATACGATACATAGCAGCGTTAAACAGCTATTTCACGCTAGTTTTGGAGCGTGGTTCCACCCTGTCCAAATTATGCTACAATCATAAGACAGCTGCAGCATGACTCTACCACTTACCTCTAACGGCGAATGTTATAGAGTTATCTATCTATGCTATACTTGTAATGATATTCTACTGTAAGCTTCATTTATTTAATACTACATTTAAAAGTTTAGATCCGAAAAACTTTCGAATAACAAGAAAAAAATCCATTGTGTCTTAATATTATGTGATCACGATATTCTGTGATGATAATATATTGCCCTCTAGACCGAATTTCGATCACGGCGGTCAGTCTCGATGCAGACGGGCCACCTGCGCTGGACAAGATTATAGTGCTCTATTGTATGCACAAGCGTATGTGCACTTTCTTTTCTCTCACTCTCATCGTCGAATAGAAAGGCAAACCGACAGGACTGGAGATCTTGCGCACAACCAACAGTTTTACAAGTTTCACTAAACACGGGAGTGAAACACCGCGAACTTCCTGACTCTAAGCAGCTACTGCATATTTCTTGATAGACAAACTTATTAATTGATCTTTTAGTCTCAATCTGGGATTCGATATCCAAACCTCACGATCAATAGTCGCGTTTACGACCACTAGACTAACAAGGCACTCGATGATTAACATATTAATGATTCATGTCTGTAGTTAGTTGTGTAAACGTAATATGAATTTGCATTTACATAACTGGTTACTAATGTGTACATTAAAGCATCATTTATTTGCTTAAAGTACTGAATATTATAGTATTTTAATATATTACATATTTTATATATGTACTATAATAACCCATCATAAGTATTTTTCCATAGTGGCCAGGCTTGGGAGGCTGGTTAGCTGCACAATTTTTTTTAATTTTATTGAGTTTTTATTAAGAAGTTGCTGCTGCCCATCCCCTGTTTCTATTTCCATCTTTCGTCCTTTATGACACCTACGGAATGATAGGAGGTAGTCAATTCATTTACGCCGCTCTTGCACGGTAAACGTAATCGAGATAATTAATTCTCTGAGAATTCGATTGTCGTCGATTAACCATATTATATAAAGGAAGTTATTATGGGTATGCCAGAAGAAGCATAAAAGCAAGTTGAATACAGTGGAGATGCGATCTCTTCGTAAAATGTGTGGCGTTACCATAGCCGACCGAAAGCGAAACGAAGAGTATTCGCAATATGGTA
Organism: Parnassius smintheus behrii; assembly: GCA_036936625.1. Lineage (NCBI taxonomy): Eukaryota > Metazoa > Arthropoda > Insecta > Lepidoptera > Papilionidae > Parnassius > Parnassius smintheus. The sequence continues at coordinate 11,278,904 of JAUPFT010000015.1, read as the reverse complement.
GGATTGAAAGATGACCTTATCACAAAAATTGATAGGGGCGTACTCCAATGGTTTGGGCACGTTGAACGAATGAGTAAATACCGAATGGTGAAGAAAATATATAGGGCGAAAGTAAATATTAAAAGGTGTCGAGGTAGACCGAGACTAACTTTCGAAGACCATGTGAGCAAATTGCTCGAAGAGGGGAGGGTCAAGAGTACTCGGATACCTAGACGTGCATGTATGAAGAAGTTAATGAACCTGAAAGAAGCGAAAGAGGTATGTAAGGATCGTGACACTTGGCGTTTTATTCTCTCTGGCTACCCCGTTAGGGATTGTGCGTGAAGATAAGTAAGTAAGTAAGTAAGTTATTAACTGCGTAGGACATAAATCAACACATCAACTAAGAAATTCTTCTAATGATTTCCTTTATTAATGAGAACACTACACATTGATTAAAACTTATTTTAGAAATTTCATCGCGTGAAGTTTAACTTTTTTATAATTCCTGACGTTTGACGGAAGAACAGAAGTTAAAATTAACCACGATGAAGTCCGCAATATTTGTTTATTCAATAAGCAATCGATGTTGAGGTTATACCTGAGAAAACTATTTTTAATGACCAGGAGAGCTCAGTCCAGACCCAGATACTATTATAGTAATTAAAGTAAATGCGGGTATACGAGATGCCGCCTGAAAATAAGAGAGGATCTAACGACAAATGCTATTTAACCTTATTAGTCCGAAAATATCAGATCTGCACTTTTAAATCTATCCAGCCAGCGTGTAAAATCTTTTGAGGGAAGCATTCCAATTAGCGTATGTTGAACTACAGGTTCAAAATGTTGCAGTAGATGACAAAAGTTGTTAAAGAGAATAATTTCCGCCATGAGTACATCGGCAGATTTTCTTACTAAGCAAACAGATGAAATAGAATAAGGAAATTCCATTTTGTTATTATTTTTGTTAAAAACGGTTTCAATTCTTACATCGAAAGCGTTTCATATATTATTTAAAAACAAACGCTCAAGTGACATTTGTTGAATATGACGTAAGTGTTATACGGTATAACTTTTTACGTAAGCAAGTTACCTTTGTAATTAATTAAAAAAAGCTTGTCTAATAAATTATGAAGGAGCATCGTTAATTCAGGGTTCATTGTTTGTTGGATTAACGTCTTTTTTCAAGGTCGGCTATATTAACGGAAGTAAAAAGCATCAATAAATTTCAAAGCAAATTAATTGACTTCAAAATATGTGATTTATTGATTTTTAATGTCACTCTAAAACGTCAAGCAGAGTGTTGGATTGTATACAAAAAAATAACTAATTTAGGATATTTCATGAAGCAACACGGGCCACCGACATACCCGATGAGAGCCGCCATATATAGACGTTTCCTTGTGTAAGTCCACGTAGTCCTTCCTATGCGTACAATAAAGCAAGTTCCAACCGCGCTGCTCACTTGATTAAATTTAGAAGAGCAACTGAATTGACTTTCTATAAGAATGCCGAATTGTTCTGTTTTTAGATGCAAAAACAGATCTGCCACACCTAATCAAACCAAACAACGCCAAGGCGTTACATTTTATATGCAAGTAATTCTAAATGACACTGGTACTATTTATTTATTTTTAATCTTAAAAATTAAAATTATACTAAAATTAATTCTATAGCAACGCCGTGTTGTTTCGAATTTGTTTACAAACACAGGCCACCCGTCCTCCTAAAATATGAAGTCCAGTCGAGCAACTGATCCGTGTCTGTATCCGAATTGTCGCTGCCACTGAGCGATAGTTTCCAAGAATTAGAAAGATTTTTTATATTTACTCGTACTCTACACGTGGAATTAATTATACGGATTTTATCGCGTTTAATTAACTTGTTTTTAATTCCTGACGTTTCGGATGCTTAGATAGGTAGCCCTACAATTCGTTACGCAGCTGTTACTTTAAAACCTTTGTTACAGGTCCATTGACGGTTTTTCTGAACTAAATTGCTCTGGCTCTACTGTGGCTATCATTATTATGAAGTCTATCACGCATAGAAACTCTTATTCGCTTAGGGGCCAAATCGCATGTTATTATTTTAAAAAGCTTTTTCCGTCCGGGCTGAACTCCGGAATGGCTGATCCGATAGTGATGGAACTTTATGAAAAGATAGCAATGGCAAAAGGGGTCTAGACTACATTTTATCCTAAAAGTAAAAAAAAATCGTGCAAATAATGGTCTTTGATTACCTTAAATCTAAATAAAGCTACGTTAATAGATCCTATACTGTATAAAACTTTCGCTAGAAACTTGTATAAAACTTTTGTATTGTATTTTACATTTTGCACTGCATCGTTTTATTATTATGTTTAAAAGACAGATACATTCCTCCTCACGTAAATTTTAAGGTGAAAACTTTATAGATGTTGCTGACTAGAATTCAGCTTGCTTGTTTAGCTGTTCGAATAAATATTTTCTTAGTATCTGTATTTATTCACCAGCGCTTTATTCGTATTTACGACGTAATTTTGTTTGTAGTTGGAAATACAACTTTAAATTTACACCAATATTTCTTTTAAGTTAATGCTACCATGTTTTGGGCTCTAAAAGTATTTATAGTCAAATAGAATTACTGTATTTTCTAGTTTTTCAAATGAATACCGAAATTTCTTTTATGTTAATGGTTTTGGCCTCAAAAGTCCCAAAACTTGAATGAATTACTGTTTCTTAGTTTTTATGGAGAATGACTATAGGTCCATCTTTTTATCTTCAGTTCGTATAAATCCACTGATGGATATAGACTTCCTCAAGGATTTTCCTTAATCGTCACGCTTGACAGCCAGATTGTCGATCATAGAACTAGAAGTATCACAACTGTAAATCTGCTGCTCGTCGCTGGTCTGCATATGTTACGCTCTGTATATATAATTTTCTGTGGAATTTTCCATAGCTACCTCTTACGACACCCACGGCAAGAAATTGGTTAATGCGTTGTTTATAGTAACCACTTTACGACAAAGGACCGTCTAACCGTCTATTACGGGATATTATGAACCACCGAGCGTATCCAATCTCATTATGTATACGTATAAGAATAGGAATTATTAAAAAGAGCTTATAATTATTAAATTCTCCCACTGCTACAACAGCTTTACGATAAAATGAAAATCCTTAATGGAATTAAAAGTAAGTATAGTCCGTAGCAAATACGAAAAAGTGTTTATAACTTTTGCATCTGCAATTTGCTGAACATTCTGTGAATTAAAATGAATTCAAGTTTTAATTATATGCTAGATATTTTACCGCTAGCGTCGAACACTTTAAGCTAGAAAATTAAATTGAATTGAACATGTACTTAACTAAAGTTCAGAAAGTTTTTTTATTTAATTCTTGCCAGTCAATTATTTAGTATAAAGTTATTGACTGAGTGACAAATAAAACAAAATTTGCTTTGTGGTGGTGGTTTTAGGGGATCCACTACTTTATTTTGTCGTGGGGGTCGTATGAGGATTTAATGGAAAATATCAAAAAAACCTTATCGCTTCCGATAGAAGGAGCTGTAACCAGCTCGTATATGGCAGAAATGCCCAGACTGCTGACAGACAGCAGCTTTAAAATTGTAAAAGTTTTCGTACTGTAATCAACGATCCGCCTATCATATGTGGCTAATCCTTTCTACGAATAGTAGAGTCGACATGGTTGATGCAACGCTATATTATGTTTGAAGCATGAATGATTCGGCTCGACTTCAGAAGGACTTGCTCTTATAGAATACCAGTGTAAAACATCAGGTTAATGTTGTTGTGTTTCGTAGGGTGTATTTAGATGTATAAAGTAAATTTCCCTCTGTCGCCTCTCACTACACCTACAGGATGATAATGTGTAGTGAATTATCTTACGATGCCACTACTCTGCATCCTTACGACTGCGATAAAAATACTGCGTAAACTTTGTCTGTCTGTCTGCCTGTTTGTCTGTGTATTCACAATTTACGCAAAAACTACCGACAGATTTTCATGAAAGTTTGTGTGTGGGAAGTTAGGGACCTGGGACTACATATAGGTTATTTTATCCGATTACAGTACTTAAAAAAAGAAGGTTTAAGTGTTTCCCAGCCTTAAAGATGTTAATTTTTATTTTATACGATTGATTTATTTTATTAAAATAAATAATTTATTAAATAAACAAAATATTTATAAATAGAGTCCAAAATTAAATTTTACCGTTGCGTAATGAATTGAATTACGTCGAATATCTAAAATATTATTGTTGGGTGCACGAAAGTGACGAAATATATGGCGGGCGAACGATTAAATTGTTGTATTAGCGTGGTTTAAAAGGAATCAAAACAAAATAGCAGACGTGGCACGTGGTGGACTCTGGACAATATACTTGCTATGAAATTAATTTTGCGTTGTCCCACACGACAGGAGATGAGCTGCTTATGATAAAGGTACAACAAATAAAACAGCTTATTATTAAGGACGAGCGCTTTCCTGGGGAGGCCTCTCTCTATAGCTATGTGGGCTCAATGACAATTGCGAACTGTTTTTAGCCTGCAGACACACAGAAATTTATACTACACTGGCGCGAACGGTGGCAGCGCACGTCTTCTTACAACTTCCACCATCTGCCCCTTCCACATGGCGGAGTGCGCCTCCCATTGGAGGACAAAAATTGCCTCCACCAGTATCTCGCTCCCCTTTACTAGGCAGGGACGTGCGGGGAAGGAATAGAAGTGAGAGGAGGTCATGCCAGCCAACTCAACTAACAAAATATATCAACTAAATACGAAATGCAAAGGTGTGCATTAGCGCAACTATTCCACTCGGCTTGATGACTTTCCTTTAAAACTAACCAAAGCTTCTACTTAGACCTAATTAAAACTACTAACCTAACCTATAAAGCGATTCGAAATTTTTTGGTAAGGTTAAGGACGGCGACGTACAACAGACAAAACAACACAACACAGACCCAGTCGCCGTCTTAGCACGAGCTATCCTCGTTACTCCATCGGATCCAGGAAAAGCATATTCAACGATTCCTAATGGCCAATGAAGTGGCGGCGAGTTCTCTTTAGTAAGAATAACTGCAGTTGTAACTTAATGGTTTAACTGATGTATGCCATTTCTGCCGCGACTGCAACGTTTACCTGCAACGCTTCCACAACGACTACACAAACTTGTCCAATAAGTTATAACGTGAAAGAACATGAAGTTTATCATCGTCTATATCTGTAACAAGTAGGTACTTCAAAGGCGTAATATTTAAAAAAATGTGTCGGAGTTAAAGCTATTGGCTCCGAGGGGTCACTAAAAAGCAAACGGGATAAAGGGCGGCTATTCATATTGCCTTGATATGTGCGAGTACAGTGCTTAATTCTTCAAAAGTTAAAATTTGATCTCCGATCACGCGATATAAATGACGTTTTAGAATTTTAATATTGTCTCCCAATATCCCCCAAAATGACTTGCGGCGGAGACGTTAAGCGACCATGCGATGCGGTTTTCAGCTAAAATATATGCGAACTCTGTATTATTATATTCAGAAGTTAAAAACCCTGTAACTCTGATAAAATCTGGGGGCACGGCAGTGCCCCCGACAAGTCGAGCAAAAAAACGGCACGGCCGTACCATACTTTTCTCGAAGCAATTCAGGCCATTTTCGACCCCCTATAACTTCGTTGTGGATAGAACTAGAACCCTTAATTTTCAGAAACCAAGCAATCATTGTATAGACACGGTATACGCTGTTAAGGTCCTCGTCAATATCCAAAGCGGGTCTCAGGGCATGGGATCGATTTTTAAGTTCTAAATGGAAGCGTTAGGAGCCAGTTACGGTTTGAAGCAGATTTGGTTGAATCGTAGACTTCACCAATCGGGACCTTTCAAGCGTAAAATCGATATTCAGAGTGCCTCGAAAAAGTCGGTGATCGCTTCTGGTATTGAATTTGTTGATCATTGAGACGTATCTGAATGTGTGCCTTTTGTCCGTCATGATGAAGTCAATCTCATTTTTGTAGTATTATCGGGACTACTCCAGGTCCACCTCCTTTGTGGCTTCTTCGCGAAAAACGTATTCATCAGAAGTAGCCTCTAACCTCTTTCTCGAGGAAGTTAACAGCATTTGCCCCCTGTGCTTCCTGCTTCCAAAACCGTGGTGTCCCAAAATCGATTCGACGCCCGTGTGTTTACCCACTTTGGCATTAAAATCCCCCATAACAACATTGTAGTGGGCCTTTGTGGAGGTACGTAAGGCCCTAGAATTGTTGTCATAGACAGTTTCTACTTCATCATCCTAATGTGCCGAGGTCGGGGCATAAACTTGTACGATCTTCAGTGAGTATCTCTTTGATAACTTAAGTACAAGGTACGCTACCCGTGTCGACACACTTGAGATTTCTACAGTGTTGTTAGTGAGGATCCTATGAACGAGGAAACCTGCTTCGCCTTGGGATAGGACGTTTCCCTCCCGAAAGTAGAGCAAAGTAGAGCAGTAATTGTGTCCTCTCCCTCTCTTCGGACTTCACTTAACCCTACAATATGGCATCTTATATTTTCCAGCTCAGCTTCCAGTTAATAAATGTGTCCGTTTTGCCGCAGAGTCCGTCCATTATACGTCGCCAAGTCCGGTTTTTGGGGGTAACCTGTCTTCTACCGGGGATTCTTCACACCCCCTGCCCCACCGTTGCCATGACCTCCACCACGGCCAGGAATAATGGGGCGACCGGGAACTGGGGCCGTGTTTTTGTAGTGCTACTCATAGGAGGATTTGCCCTTAATCGCCACACTGGGCAAGCGGGTTGGCGATTGCAGTGCCAGACACATCGCACCTGTGGCGCTGCTGCCCATCACAGGTCTGGGCATTTTTGGTCTGACGAAGACTGGGATGGTTATGCCGCAATCCATCGGAAGCCTAAAGTTCTCCTTTTTTAAGGCATTTCCCTCTGTCGACTCGTACTTCATCCACGGGATGAAAAGGAGTGACAATATTCTAGGCCGCTGCCACACAGCACGTATAAACACTAGCAGTGTATTAATGAAAACCATCCAATCCAACATTATTTTGTCAAAACAATATCAGGTTTATAATGAATGTTATACAAATAATGCGTTTCTGATTCCAGGGCAATTTACGCTTTATAAAGACACATTGAAAGACATGCCCATTAGTGTTATTCTGACAAAATAACTTATGTGTTTCTGTAGCATATTTCCGAATTTCAATCATTTACGTCTTATATAGACAGATATACCGACGTATCTCTACAAGTGATCTAATTTTGGTGCGGAATAAATAATAGTTTCTAAATAAATGCCTACACGAGCTAGGCCGCAGGTAAAAAGCTAGTTATGAAATAAAAATATCAGTCCGCAATTTGTGTGTGTTATGTTATAGGTACTATACTCGTTCAGTACATAGTGTATTTACTTAGAAGCTAAACTCGTCAGATCGTAATGTTTAAATATGAATATTTATTGTTTCAAGGTTTACTATTCCGAGTTGTATCTTGGAATAAGTTAATGATAACACTTACAAGAATATTATTGTTCCCTAATCTTTATGCTAAATTTATAGTTTCTTACAGTATTTAAAGCAAATTCTTGAGTACCTCAATTTAGTTCCATTTCCAACTTTTTTGTATTAAGTTTTTATCTTAAGTTAGTATAAAGCATTAAAAATAAATTAACTTTTAAAGAGTTTTCTCTATGTTTAATTCTATAAATGACTAGCTGATACTCGCGCGGCATTCAATAATAGACGATAAAAACGTATACATAAAATATCATGTATTTTTTATATGTCCGAAAATAAAATCCGATCTAAGTGAATGTTGCAAAATTCTATACGTGGTAGAACAGCGCTGCAGCTATTATTATGGTTGTAGCACGAATGGGTCGGCGCAACTGGGAAGGACCACGCTCTCACGGAATGCCAGCGTAAAATAGCAGCTTAACACAGCTGTTTCTTATGGTGAGTGTAGAGGTCCGGAGACCCGTTTTTACTGAAAATGAGGCATCCAATCTTAGATCTCAGGGGTGACAAAGCACCAGCATTTTGATTCTTAATCGAGGATAAATGTATATGTCTACAGGCCAAAGCATCCATTTACCATCAGGTAGACCAAGTGCTCGTCACCCTTATTCGTTATAAAAAAATGAGTGACTATACCAAATTTAAAGACAATCGAATGTAGAGATTAAGAGATCTCGTGATGAGTCAGTTAGTGGTATTTTGCTTATATATATATATATATATATATATATATATATATATATATATATATATATATATATATATATATATATATATATATATATATATATATATATTAGTAATAAAGCTTAAAAAATTTGAATAAGTTCCAAAGAGAAATTGAGAAATTGATAATTTTTATTAAGTAATTAAGTCGTTTGATAGAGTTGCGAGCTGGGCATAAAAAATCAATATAACTATATATAATGAATTTCCAGATATTTATTTTCAGTATGTCACCAATATTTTCGAAAAAAGAGTCAAAAATAAAGGGAGCGAAGCGGACTTTCTTTCACCGTTTGTTATCTGATCAGAGGATACTTTTTCCAAAAGGCTATTTTTTTGTAGATTGAGCAAAGAAATACCTATATTTAATTTCATTTCACACAGAGTAAGCAGCTGTCCTTACCTAAAGTACCGTCACACTTGTGAAAAGACCCCAAACTTCTTTAAAGTCCAAGTTCGGGTTTTAGGATATCTTCACTCCTAACAACTGAAGTGTATTACAATAATACATTTCTGTAAGAATGAACCAGTATAAACTGGCTCCTTCTGTCAGTGAAGAGATACGATTGTTTTTTTTCAGGCATTGTTTCACACATAGTTGGCATCGCCCTATTCGAAGACTATCCGCAGTGAGATGTTAAACGATACTCTCTTTCTAATTTATTAAAAAAAAAACAATTAAATGAAAATTAATTAAGTGTAAAATTAATTGATTAAAAAAAGAGTGTGTTAACTGTGTTACGTTTCAGCTTATTACAGTGCACCACTAAACGTAGGCCTCCTCCATAAATTACTTCATAGGGGGGATATTTGCCATAGTTGCTACGCTTGGCAAGCAGGTTGACAAACGCATTTTTTATTTTTAGTCGTCATTAGGAGGACGCTTTTGCCCATATTCTGATTTGTTTCTCTCTGTTGCCTCCCACGGGATGATATGCGGTAGTGGATATTCGTAGACAACTATCATACGTATAGTAAATACACACGTGTAGTTAAAATTGATATTATATGGATAAGAGGAACGGAGATAATGTCTTAGGCTGCATGTAAGCTGAAACTCTAGTAAGCGAAAAAAGGCAAAAACAAACAACAATCAATGAAAAGTAAAAATCAGGTTCAGGGCTAGATTAGTCCCATTTTTCGAATCACACAATACCACCTAGCGAAATTCAATTTTTCCCCTCTAAGGCACTTACAGGCTCGCATTATTGCATTATTTAGTATAAAAATATACCGCGTCATTATATTTCGTATTTTTTCGTTCTAATATTTAGGATGGATAAGAATGATAGAAGGATATCTGATAACTTCCAGGCAAATATTAAAATGACCAACGAACGCGGAAACACGTAGGAACTGTCAAGGTAAGTTCAAAACAGCCTGACTGATGTATTCTGAGTACCGAAGTTTCCAGTTAAAAGAGATGGAAGGAATAAACACGCCTTCAAAGTGAAGGCGTGTTTATGAGTAAATAGTCGTGTGATTTAGATGAACGAGAAATTCCAAAAGAATTGGAAAGAGGTAGGGAAATAAGTGTAGATGAACTAATAAAAGCATTGAAAAGCAAGAAAGCAGATAAGGATATGATAGAGTATCACTCAAGATGCTAACGACTGGAGAGGGAGTGGTGGCAGGCTTACTGTAAGCCTTGTTTAATTGATGTTTGAAATTGAAATGAGTATATATGTACATATTCCCAAAATAAAAAGGAAAAACCCACAGCAGCATTGTAAAAACTGCCGTGGTATCAGCTTGCTTAGTATTGTGGCTAAACTGTATGCTAAGGTGTCAGTTGAAAGAGTTATGACAGAAACTGATGGAAAAATTTGTGATGTACAAGCGGGATTTAGGGTATAGGGCTTACATCAAGTTTTTCCATGCGCTTGATTAGAAGGTTTTTGCTAAAACCAGAAAGTTTTTTGTGCGTTCATGAACTAGGAACATGCTCATGGCAGAGTGGACAGGACTGTGTTATTGCAAACACTGAACTCATTTGGGTTGAGCGCTGTTACATGCATTAAGGTCTCTTTATAGGGACTCTAGTGCTTGTGTCAGGATTCAAGGGGTCTACTCAAACTGGTTTGGAATCCAAAAATATGTTAGATAGGGCTGTGTAGTTTCCCCATGGCTGTTCAACCTATTTATTGACAGTTGTTTGCCAACTTTGAAAGGTGAAGTATATGGGTTAATAATGGGCGAGTTAACTATCAAACGTCTTTTGTACGCCAATGATCAATTCATGCTTGCGACGGCGGTGGCCAAGTTGCAAATGATGGTTATGTTGGTGATCTGGGTATTAAAATAAAGGGGAATGAAAGTGAAAAGTAAGTAAGACGAAAGTGATGGTTTTTGAAAGAAAAGAAAGTTAAACGTTATGTGATTGAGCAAGTGGATGAGTTCGTGTATTTGGAATGTATATTAAGCAGGGACGGTAGACATGATAAAGATATAGAACGATGAGTGAATGTAGAAAATAGAGTCAGTGAGGCTCTACCCTCGGTAGAAATGCGGTATTTTAGAAGTATACTAGAGCTGAATCTGAATTCCAGGGTGAGAAATTGTGTCATAAGAGAAAAATGTAGTATGCAAGATGATGTTGTGACCAGTATTAAGAAAGGAATGCTTCGGTGGTTTGCAAATGTAGAAAGAATGAACGGGAAAATAGTGACAAAGCAAATTTATAACGCAAATGTGGACGGCAGAGTCGAGAAGGAACGCCCTAAACGAAGGTCAAAATAATGCCAACGACCAAGTTGGCATTATTTTGAAAATAAGCCACATTAGGGGTACCCTTAACTGATGAGCGTGTATGCGTAGATATATGGATGTAAAGAGGCGAGAGAGGTATGTCAGGATCATGCCAAATGGAAGTCCGTTGTCTCTGCCTACCCCTTTAGGTGACCCGTGAGAGTGTTTATGTATCTATGTATGTAGATAAGAAAAAAAATATTTGGCTTTACGAGACTCAGTTGCTTCGATCCTTGGGATTCTGAAAGTTAATTTAAAGATTACTTGCTTTTCTACACAATCATAAGTCAATCATATTGTTATGAGCTTGAGGTTCGTGACAGTAAAAACTGCCGATTGAATTACCAAAATTTACACTTTTATTACCAATCACCAATCAAAACTTAAAAGACACTAATAATTAATCACACTGATTCACTTTATTTCGCTCCGAGGCTTCGTTTGCATCGCCAAATTCAATACTGCCCCGATCGCGGCTTGGCACTGCAAGCCGTGATCAGGGCAGCGATTTAAATACACCTTTTACACCGAAACATCCAGAATTTTCTAGTAAATATGGGCGCAGACCGACCGGGCGCAGAAAGTTCGAGTGTGGGGCTTCCAGAAAGCTTAATTCTTCTGTTCGATACTGGATGGTGCTGTTGGTGGAAAGTTCAAGATTGACATTTTCTAGGAAGCCCTTCTCACTCTGGTCCACGACACTAGATGGCGCTAGTGCCAGGTGCCAGACGTAAACTTAGGCGCGCAACAGTATAATATTTCGCTTTGCATTTCGGTTCTAAAAACGACCACACTTTTAAACATAAGGGAATAACGAACAATTACACATCACAGCTTATTTAGCAGATATTTTCGTATGAAAAACCGCCATTTGTGAAAATAAGGCTAAAAGTTCAACTTCAGAAAAAATAACATCAATTATTAAAATCTTCATAGTGATATCGAGGCATTATCAAAACCACGCACAAAATTCGATTTGAATATTTCTAGGAAAGAATGACCAAATCTAACAAAACTTACGTATATAAAAATTGTCAAATATTCCAACGGAACAAAACCTAACGTAAAACATAAAGCTCCTTTATTCTACTGAACTTTCGAACAATTGATGTATGTATAGGATTTTACGAAATAAATACTCACACTATAAGATAAATTAAATAATTTTGTACACGCATATTATCCCATTCAAGATAAACAAGCGACTACAGTCACCAAATTCCCGTCAATGTTACTGTTACGGACGGAAAAGGAGCAACTGCCCGTCTCCCGCACCTCACCCACGTCGACACATCTCCTGCACCCGCAGCAAAACAAGGCCCCGAAAGGACGAGCGCTTATACCAACTCGGTGGCTGCGTGACCCCAACAGCGGCTACAAAAGAAGCGCCTCTGACGGGATTTTCCATTCGCAGCTCAACGTCTTTCAAGAAAATAACAAGCAAGAAAGAAGACCCCTTAAGCTCCCTATTAGGTCCCGATTAGTTAATCAATAGTGTTAGAATATTTAACTGCCGCAATAGTTGTAAATAGTGTAATAAATTCGCAATAATTTGCACCACGTTTACTTTCATCTTAACCTCTGGTAGTTTAAAATAGCAAATAATTTTCTATTAAACATTTAGTCAGAAAGATGTCACAGTAATAGTAATAGTTTAGTTTTTCTTCTTGTAACAAACATGAAAACAGTCCACTCAGCTCTCATCCCTTACAATTACGGTGTACCTAAACGTTTCCATTCTGAACAAGGTAGGATTTCCGAAATAACGTAATCAAACAATAAACGAAACAACTGGGATCCAATCACACAATTATTACTGCATATCACTCCGAAACTAACTATTCATTAGAATGATTTCACGCAACACTACGCGACCAAATCTGAATGTATCACAAACGTAAGCAATCTAATTGGGTTCAAATCTTACCATATGCTACCACACATCGATCAATCAATCCACACGCATCATCATGAATTACTCTTTGGCTTGGTTTGTACCTAAAGATATTTTAACCAAAGACTCAAAGCGTCACATATCATATATAGTAATAAAGCTTAGAAAATTTGAATGAGTTCCAAAGAGAAATTGATAATTATTTATAAGTCGTTTGATAGAGTTGCGAGCTGGGCATAAAAGTTCAATATTACGATATATAATGAATTTTCAGATATTTATTTTCAGTATGTCACCAATATTTTCGAAAAAAGAGTCCAAAATAAGAGGGACTAGGATTTGCGTGGGTATCCCCATCAACAAAAGGTGTGGAGTAACTATTAATGTATATTATATGTGTGTGTATTGCTACTTAATTGGTATGACATCTTTTAAATTTATTAATGTTAATTTATTAGAAGATATTAAACCCAGTATAAAATGAAGTTAAGTAATAATTTAATAATAGAACAAATTATAAAATATTTTAGTTTAAACTAAGGATCTCTTTGTTAAGATTATAAGAATGAGTCATTTTTTGAGCCAGTCTGTATACTACATACCACATATAATATAGTCTTCGTTAAAACATATTCTAACAATTATATAACAGGTTTTTCAGCAAGAACTTTGTTTTCTAAAACAAAATAAAACAAAGAGTTTAGATGAAAAGTATTCAAATTTTTATTGTATTACGAAGAGAAAAGTTTGGCAAATGAAATGAAAAATGATATCTGGCAAATTTCCACCACGACCACGCTGACAGATGTCGATTTCGTTAATTACGTCACGGATATTGAGTTTTAAGGCCGCGATCGATTCGATTGGCTCCGTATAGATACTGTCCTTAACATAGCCCCACAAAAATAATCCAGTGGTGTTAAATCACACGATCTAGCTGGCCATTCAACAGCTGAATTTCGTGAAATTATGCGATCGGGAAATTTGGTTTGCAATAAATTAATCATTTCGTTGGCTGTGTGTTATGTGGCATCGTCCTGTTGAAACCACATGTTTGTGATATCGATGTTATCAATAATAGGCCAAAATTGAGATGTTAACATCCGGCTATAGCGTGATCCATTGACCGTTACCGCATTTCCAGCCTCATCTTTCAAAAAAAACTGCCCAATTACGCCTCCAGACCACATAGCGCACCATACAGTGACACGTTGAGCATGCAAAGGCTTCTCAATAATCGCTTTAGGATTTTCAGAAGACCAAATGCGGCAATTTTGCTTGTTGACGTACCCTGACAAGTGAAAATGGACTTCGTCTGAAAAAAATATTTTTTCAGAAAAACCAGCGGGCTGTTCCTGAATGAATTGAGCGAATTAACGGTGATGTAAATGGTCGGTCAGCTTCAATCCCTGCACCAGTTGAACCTTGTAAGGCTTCAAAGCCAAATCCTTACGCAAAATTCGCCATGTGGTGGTTTTGGATAACCCTAATTGTTAAGAACGTTGAGGAATTGACAAATTTGGATCTTCTTCAACACTGTGGCTCACGGCTGCGATGTTTTAGGTTGAACGACCCGGTAGAACACGCATTGGTGTTGGCACATTTTGTACCGAGCCTGTCGATTCAAATTTAGCGACCAAATTCTTAATAGCGGTCTCAGAAGGACGATTATGTTGTCCGAAAATATCAAGAATTTTACAAAACGTAACTTTAACAGAACCACCAATTTCATAGTGGATTTTAATTATTTTAATGCGATTTTCGAGCGAAATTGAATTCATTGTAGCAATTGCCAAAGCATCTACTACGAATAGGTCTAAAAACTAAATGTCAAAATTGTCATGTTGTTGGTGTTGCTCCAATTGAAAAACAAAGTTCTTGTTGAAAAACCCTGTAGGAACCAACTCACTGGCTCCTTAGGTTATTTGAACAGGTGACTTTAAGCATAACTTTATCACCTACGTAAAAAAATTTTTTTAATATTGTTATCGCATCGCTCTTTTTCTTTTTTTAATTGAAATCTGATGTTTATAGTAGTTGAATCTCAGCGATTTGAGTACAATAAAGGCTCCAGGAGGACCACTATCTGGTGGTAAGCGACCAAACCGTGCGACGGATGTTGCATGAAGTTAGCTCGAAGACCGCTTTGTATTTTAGTACTGCGACGTGGCAATCGCGGTCGGCGGCATTTGTTAGCTTCCATTTACTAAAGCATTTACCACTGAGTGACGAACAATGGTTTTTGGTGCTGTTCATCGATGAGTCCCAGTTTAGTTTCATACGAATTCACTAAACACGAGAACACGTGTTTGGAGAACTTCAGTTGGAGTAAGCCATCTATGGTCCCCTCAGGATGTCTACTCATAGTCCACCGTGGCGCAACAATCGTGGTGTGGGCAAGCATTCGTCTTGGCGGACGAACCCAGCTCGTTTGGATCCAAGGCGGTATGACTACACAGAAATACCACTAGGAGGTAGTAGAGCCTCTTATTGTCTCACACAGAATCCAAATAGGTCAAGAATTCCATTCATGCACGATAATGCTCCCTTCCATACGGCGCAGCTGGTGTCGGCCGCTTTTCGAGACGTATTCAAAAGAATATTCAAGTTGTGGATTGGCCTGCACAGTCACCCGACTTAAATCTTATAGATCATGCCTGCGAAATGTAACAACGAAAACCTTTGAGAATTTTCGCGCAAACAACAACTTTACGAATACTTACAAAGAACATAGGACCTCATACCACGGCAAGATATTGGCAATTTATTTTTAAGTATGAACAATAGATGTCGGTATGTAGTTAATGTAGAAAGTGGCAAGACTAACTTTTAATAATTAGATAAGATTTTATCAGCTTTGACTAAAATTAATGGTTCTATGAGACGAAATGAAGTTTTTTTTTGTCATACTAAATTTCTACAGCAATTAAAAAAATAACGAAATGTTTTTTTTACTTTTTTAAATACCATAAAATTAGGTTTTTAGATATTTGATGAAATATAAATTATCCTTAGATTCCGTTGATGTGTTTATATTATTATATATATTCGTGTTCATTGCTCCATGAATGAATAACATTTTTTAAGGAGCTATGATACAATGTTTGAGCCCGCAAATAAAAAAAATTACAATTTTTTTGAATATTTTAAGTAATTTAAGCTCCAATGGTTTGGGCACGTTGAACGAATGAGTGAAGACCGAATGGTAAAGAAAATATATAGAGCGAAAGTAAATATTCAAAGGTGTCGAGGTAAACCGAGCCTAACTTTTGAAGACCATGTTAGCAAATTGCTCGAAGAGGGGAGGGTCAAGAGTACTCGGATACCTAGACGTGCATGTATGAAGAAGATAATGAACCTGAAAGAAGCGAAAGAGGTATGTAAGGATCGTGACACTTGGCGATCTGTTCTCTCTGGCTACCCCGTTAGGGATTGTACGTGAAGATAAGTAAGTAAGTAAGTAAGTACTTTAAGCTCGAAATGTCATCGTTATAATTCAAGATAAAAGTGAATATGCTTTTACTAAGAAAAGACTTACTATCTTTACAGTAAAGGTTTTGTCTATCTCATTACCACTACCATCAAGTGTAGTCTAGTACTGAATTAGGCTGCGTTTCCACCTGCAAGAGCACCCGCAGAAGTCCCGCATATGTTTCTTGCATTACTGTTTACATCGTACAAACTCTTGCAATTTTTCTTGCAGTACATAATCATACTATCACAACCTATCGCAGATGCATTAACACACGAGAGCTAGCGACTTTGCGAATGCTATGGTAATTAATATAAAGTGTTATTACAGGTGGAAACGCGGTCCATGAATTTACTTGCCATATCTCATAATAGGTATACATATATACTATCCCATAACTAAAGGATTGAAGGAACGCAAAACGGAGATGCTCATCAATAATGAATAACTCTGAATTGCTATTTAAATCGAGTGTACTTCTTACGAGATATAAATGTGAACGCGTTGAGACATGCAATTAATTGCACTCGCAAATACTCACAGGAAACGCTTGACAAACTGTCGCGAGTGCGCTTACTATGTAGTTTACATCTGCAAGCTACTATCTGACAGATTCTTGGACACTTCTTGCATAAGTTTTCTTGCAGGTGGTAAGTCAGCATTATAAAGACTAAAAATATATAACAAGGTTAAAAAGGAATGATTTTTTGGCTTGGACACGTAGAAAGAATGAATTAACAAAGAGCAACAAAGCAAATATATGAAGCGGAAGTGAGTGTTGAAGTCTTTAAAGGTCGAGCCGCGGTTTGTCGAAGTTTATTGACCAAATCTGAACTACATTAAAGATGTACTTAAAAAAAATAAAAGCACTTTCTATACTTTAATTTCACTTTCGGATAGATGAACGTGAAATAAGCGAGAGAGATTCTCTCTCTGTAGTCTCTGCCTACCCCTCTGGGTGATGGACGTGAGAGTTAATATGCTAAACAAACAAAACGATTTTAATATATTGCTAAATCTCTACTCATAAGTTGCAAACACAATAATAGTGGAACGTACAAAATATGCAAACGAATGTGTCTCAACGGCAAGTTTTGGTTAGAAGCAAAATGGGAAGTGAATAACGCAGCATAATATGCGCATTTAAATACATTCATCAAAACTGGACGAGCTTGTGCTGCTCTTATGGAACATAATTGCATTTTCCGAAAACATGTGGGTTAGCCATACGATATTTTCATTGAACACGTAAATTTAATGCATATTTTAACAGTGGTAGAGCCATGCGGCAGCTTTGCTGTTGCACGTATGGGCCGGCTCAAACCGGGGTGGTACCACGACCTCACAGAATACCGGCGTGAGGTGGAAGTTCTGCTTCCGCGTTTCGTCTGGTGAGTGCAGGTGGCCGGAGGCCCAAATCCCCCCCCCCCCCCCCCATCAACATGGTAGCGGAATTAAATAAAGATAGACTACCCCAGGAGGGTACCAGCACCCCTGGAGAATCCCTCGCTGAGCATCCACGACCATGTTTCTCCACTTCTGAGCGTGGGTGCTCAGGCTGCCCCGCGTATTCTGGGGGGGGCGAAATTCCGCTCAAGACTACAACTGCTCGGGGCAAACGGAGCAACAAGACCAAGGCGACCCCTGCCACGCTGTCCGTGAATTTCTGCAATATCAGGGGACTTCACTCTAACCTAAACGCCGTCCACTACCATCTCGAGACGGCGAGGCCGGCTCTGCTCTTTCTGACCGAGACGCAGGTGTCCTCTCCGGCTGATGTTTCGTATCTCTCCTACCCGGGGTACAAACTGGAACACTCCTTTGTGCCTCGGGCTGGAGTTTGCGTTTACGTCAGAGAGGACATCTGTTCTCGACGCCTCGGCAGACTTGAAGGTTCGGACCTGTCCATCCTTTGGCTACGCGTAGACAGCGACGACCATCCGCGCGTCTACGGGTGCCTCTATAGGTCCCACAGCGGTAATGCCGAAACAGACCGACTCTTCGACCACGTCCAAATGGCTGCAGATTCGTTGCTACAGCAGATCCCCTCCGCAGAGCTCGTGATCCTCGGCGACTTTAACGCCCATCACGCCGAATGGCTCGGTTCACGTTTAACCGATCATGCGGGGAGATCTGTTCATGATTTTGCCTTGGCATATGGTCTGACACAACTGGTTACTTCGCCTACGCGGATTCCAGATGTGGAGGATCATACACCTTCCCTGTTGGACCTTCTGCTGACCTCTCACCCGGACGGATATCAGATTTCCGTCGACGCCCCTTTAGGCTCCTCGGACCATTGTCTGGTCCGGAGTGTTGTGCCACTCACGCTGAAATCGCGGTTGCATTCTGCAGGCTGCCGCCGTGTTTGGCACTATAGGTCAGCCGATTGGGATGGGATGCGGTCTTTCTTTGCATCCTACCCTTGGGGGCGGGTTTGCTTCTCGCCGGATGATCCCAACGTTGTTGCGGATTCTGTCGCTGATGTGGTACTTCAGGGTATGGAACTTTTTATTCCTTCCTCTGTGGTGCCCATTGGAGGCAAATCTCAGCCATGGTTTGGTCGCTCCTGTAAAATAGCATCATGCTATAAGCAGGAGTGCTACCAAGCCTGGGTTGATGCATCAGCGTCCCGGGATGTAAACACCAGCGCTCTAAAAAAGAAGTATAATTCCGCCTCTAGGTCCTTCAAAAGAGTCATTGCCAAGGCAAAGTCAGAGCACATAGGCAGAATTGGCGAGAAACTAGTTCGCCTTCCTTCTGGAACCCGTGCATTCTGGTCTCTCGCCAAGGCTGTCCAGGGGAATTTCTGTCAGCCATCTCTTCCATCTCTGCACAGGGAGGACGACTCACTGGTCCATACTGCAAAGGAGAAAGCCGATCTTCTAGGCTCCTTCTTTGCGTCTAACTCGACTCTCGATGACGGGGGGAGTACGCCGCCGACCATCCCGCGGTGTGAGTGCTCCATGCCGGAAGTGCAGTTCACACAGCGCTCGGTTCGCAAAGCACTCCTCTCCCTGGACATCCACAAGTCGAGTGGGCCTGACGGAATCCCCCCAATTGTGCTGAGGACGTGTGCTCCAGAGTTGGCACCGGTTTTAACGCGTCTTTTCCGGTACTCCTACTCCCTAGGCGTAGTCCCAAAATCATGGAAGACTGCTTTCGTCCACCCGATCCCTAAAAAAGGCGA
This sequence comes from Parnassius smintheus behrii, assembly GCA_036936625.1. Taxonomy (NCBI): domain Eukaryota; kingdom Metazoa; phylum Arthropoda; class Insecta; order Lepidoptera; family Papilionidae; genus Parnassius; species Parnassius smintheus. The sequence continues at coordinate 11,259,369 of JAUPFT010000015.1, read as the reverse complement.
CCGCTCAGACCCGTCCAACTACCGGCCAATCGCCATCACCTCCTTGTTCTCCAAAACAATGGAGTCCATTGTAAACTGCCAGCTCATGAGGTACCTTGAGGATCACCAGCTGATTAGTGACCGCCAATACGGTTCTCGCCGTGGTCGGTCAGCTGGTGATCTTCTGGTCTACCTCACTCACAGATGGGCGGAGGCAGTAGAGTTCAAGGGGGAGGCATTGGCCGTTAGTTTGGACATTGCGAAGGCCTTCGATCGGGTTTGGCACAAAGCGCTTCTTTCGAAGCTCCCTTCCTATGGGCTTCCCGAGAAATTGTGCGATTGGATCACCAGCTTTCTTGCAGATCGGAGCATCAAGGTCGTTGTAGACGGTGCAAACTCCGATTGCAAGCCTATTAATGCTGGTGTTCCACAGGGCTGCGTGCTATCGCCAACGCTGTTTCTTCTGCATATCAATGATATGTTGCATACCCGTAGCATTCATTGCTATGCAGATGACAGCACTGGTGATGCTCTTTACACCGGCCGAGCCAATATTTCTCGGGAAAACGTCTCCGAGTGCCGGGACAAACTTGTGTCTGAAGTCGAGTCTTTGCTGAACAGAGTCTCGGATTGGGGACGACTAAATCTAGTCCAGTTTAACCCCCAGAAGACACAAGTTTGCGCGTTAACCGCTAAAAAGAACCCCTTTGTCGTATCCCCTCAGTTTCAAGGCACTCCCCTTGTTGCCTCAGCCAGTATCGGAATCCTCGGCGTCGACATATCGAGTGACGTGCAGTTTCGTGGTCACTTGGAGGGGAAGGCCAAATTGGCCTATAAAAAGCTTGGCGTGCTCAGCAGAGCGGGGCAGTATTTCATGCCGGCACACCGCCTGCAACTTTACAAGGCACAGGTTCGACCGCACATGGAATACTGTTCCCATCTCTGGGCTGGGGCTCCCCAGTGCCAGCTCCTTCCACTTGACCGCATCCAGCGCAGAGCGGCTCGAATCGTCGACGACCGAGTGCTTTCCGATCGGCTCGATTCACTGGCGTTGCGAAGAGATGTTGCATCTCTTTGCGTATTTTATCGCATCTATCACGGGGAGTGCTCTGAGGAATTGTTCGGATTAATCCCAGCCGCCAAATTTCGTGAACGCACGACACGGCAAACGTCCCGATACCATCCACACCATCTGGATGCTTGGCGGTCCACCACTGTACGTTTCACAAGGAGCTTTCTTCCACGTACAACCTCTCTGTGGAATAGTTTATCACCGGCGATTTTTCCGGACCGATACGACCTGGGGACCTTCAAGAAAAGAGCTTACTCCTTTCTAAAGGGCCGGCAACGCACCCGCAATTCTCCTGGTGTTGCGGTTGATCATGGGCGGCGGTAGTCACTTAACATCAGGTGAGCCGCATGCTCGTTTGCCCCCTCTTCTATAAAAAAAAAAAAAAAAAATATTCTAGTACATATTTTTGAAGAAAATTCATAAATAGCTTTTTAAAATCAGTTAAAGTTTTTATGTTTTGTCAACATTTTTATTTGTGTTCAATATTTTCATAAGCATATTTTAATAGCTGCAAACCAGTTTTGAAGCAAGGTTTCAACGCGTAATTCTTACCTCTAGCTTAAAGAAATGTCACAGAATACCAGCGTAAAACAGCAGAATAATGCTGTTTCGTATATTAAGAGTATAGAACCAGAAATGCTTTTTACTGGAAAAAAGGCATTTTATCTTAGTCCTCAGGGGTGACAAAGCACCTGCATTTTGTTATTCAATCGAGGATAGAGGTAGGTTTCTACATCTATACTCGATTTTCGGGACACAATATGTATCAGGTGGACTGTTTACTCACTTGTCAACCTTATTCTATGTATATAAAAAAAAACTTACGTCAGGAATGGGAGCTTCGTCAATCTAGGCTTTTGCGATAAACGTAGTTACGAATGCTTCTGTAGACCTTGAATTGGGAAAATATTATACGGAGAGACCTTAAACGATATTTTGGTTGTTGTTAATGGTTTCATAAACAGACCCCTATGATGACACGTGGGAGGAGGCCTCATTCAACTTCTGAGTTGGTTTTCGGGCAAGGAAATGTCACTGCTCCAATGCGTGTTGGCTGATTTCACATCTCTTTAAAATTTATGTTTGCAGAAGTTTAATAAATCCAACGTTAGACGTGTTTTGCTTAATGATAACAGTTATTGACCAATCGTGCTAGTAGTTTAAAACAGCGAATATAGTCTGATAAAACTGTAAAGCCCATTTCTAAAAAATATAATATAATTAAAAAAATATATGCTTAAATATATTAAAAGACGTGGATAATCAATGTTTAACATTGGTCAACTCGTTCGTGCTGCAATGCTGCCCTACCACGCTAAAATAACTTTGGCGTGTGACGGACTTCGGTATCCCATGCAATAAATGTCTTACTTTACTATTATGGTCAAGGAGGACGGTGGCTGCCACATCAGTCGTACTTGTTCGCTATGCAATCATAAGCTCCAATTTTTTTTGCATCCGTTTTGAGTACATCATAGAACGTGCTTTAATTACGGATAGGTTTGTATTTGTTCAACATTCTGTGCATAAGTATAATGCTGTTGCAATATTTACTTTAAAAAATTACGATAAAGGAAGCGAAGCGGACTTTCTTTCACCGTTTGTTATCTGATCAGAGGAAACTTTTTCCAAAAGGCTATTTTTTCGTAGATTGAACAAAGAAATACATATATTTAATTTAATTCACACATGAGCTGTCCTTACCTAAAGTACCGTCACACTTGTGAAAAGACACCAAACTTCTTTAAAGCTACCATGCTTCTGGAATCAATAAACAGTCCAAATTCGGGTTTAAGGAAATCTTCACTCCTAACAACTGAAAGTAGAAGTGTAATACAATAATACATTTCTGTAAGAGTGAACCAGTATAAACTGGCTCCTTTTTTCGGTAAAGAGATACGCTTGTTTTTTGCAGGTATTGATCGTTCCTCTTATCCATATAATATCAATTTTAACTACACGTGTGTATTTTCTACACGTATGATAGTTGTCTACGAATATCCATTACCGCATATCATCCCGTGGGAGGCAACAGAGAGAAACAAATCAGAATATGGGCAAAAGCGTCCTCCTAATGACGACTAAAAAATAAAAAATGCGTTTGCCAACCTGCTTGCCAAGCGTAGCAACTATGGCAAATATCCCCACTATGAAGTAATTTATAGAGGAGGCCTACGTTTAGTATTGCACTATAATAAGCTGTAATAACACTTTTTTTAATCAACAAATTTTTTTATTTAATTAATTTTCATTTAATTGTTTTTTTTTAATAAATTAGAAAGAGAGTATCGTTTAACATCTCACTGCGTATAGTCTTCGAATAGGGCGATGCCAACCTTGTGTTAATCAATACCTGCAAAAAAACAAGCGTATCTCTTTACAGAAAAAAGGACCCAGTTTATACTGGTTCACTCTTACAGAAATGTATTATTGTATTACACTTCTACTTTCAGTTGTTAGGAGTGAAGATTTCCTTAAACCCAAACTTGGACTGTTTATTGATTCCAGAAGCATGGTAGCTTTAAAGAAGTTTGGTGTCTTTTCACAAGTGTGACGGTACTTTAGGTAAGGACATCTCATGTGTGAAATGAAATTAAATATATATATATTTCTTTGTTCAATCTACGAAAAAATAGCCTTTTGGAAAAAGTTTCCTCTGATCAGATAACAAACGGTGAAAGAAAGTCCGCTTCGTTTCCTTTATCGTAATTTTTTAAAGTAAATATTGCAACAGCATTATACTTATGCACAGAATGGGGAACAAATACAAACCTATCCGTAATTAAAGCACGTTCTATGATGTACTCAAAACGGATGCAAAAAAAATTCGAGCTTATGATTGCATAGCGAACAAGTACGACTGATGTGGCAGCCACCGTCCTCCTCGACCATAATAGTAAAGTAAGACATTTATTGCATGGGATACCAAAGTCCGTCACACGCCAAAGTTATTTTAGCGTGGTAAGGCAGCATTGCGGCACGAACGAGTTGACCAATGTTAAACATTGATTATCCACGTCTTTTAATATATTTAAGCATATATTTTTTAGAAATGGGCTTTACAGTTTTATCAGTCTATATTCGCTGTTTGAAACTACTAGCACGATTAGACAATAACTGTTATCATTAAGCAAAACACGTCTAACGTTGGATTTATTAAACTTCTGCAAACATAAATTTTAAAGAGATGTGAAATCAGCCAACACGCATTGGAGCAGTGACATTTCCTTGCCCTAAAACCAACTCAGAAGTTGAGGGAGGCCTCTTCCCACGTGTGAGGTGTATATACCCTGTAACTAACTTTTATGTAGGTATGTATGCATGTATGTTCTTATGTTTGCCCAAAACAAAGTGTAACAATCATAATAGAGTTTAATTTGAAATTTGTATTTGTATAATACTCTAAATCATTGTCTTTGATGCAAAATGTACTTAACATAAGTGGGTTGATATCTTAATAAATAAACTTTTATTTAATATTTATTTATTTATAACTCATAAGGTAGTCATTGGATTTTCACAATTAATATTAGAATCGATCAGTCATAACTCGTGAAAACAAAGATCATAATATAATATAATCTTATTAATAATAATATTAGAACATTATATTTCAAAAATAAAGATCTGTTTTCATGTGGAACATGTCTTTTATTATATTGGAGATCGCTTAAAATGCGTTTCTTTTAAAATAAATCAAAAATGTAAAGCTTAAAGAGAAATTGAATGCCTATACCTATGCGGCAATGGCTTACTTTCGTTACTTGGGGTCCATCCAATGCTTAGAAGACAGAATTGAAAATGTAGTCAAAGTAACGAACGTAAATAAGTGATTAATTGTTCCCGAAGTATTCACGCAGGCAAAATTGATGTTGCTCTCCAGTTTAAGGCATTACGTTATTCAAAAATATAAGGACCTATCTCCCTCTTTATCAAATTTAATTTATGGCATTGTTAACTCTTAGAAAAGCTCAGTCTTTTTGAGTCATCCAATACCATAAGTATTCATTAAATTTCCGCATTAATAAATATTATATATTTAAGCTAACGCATAATATACCGTATAGGGCATAACGGAAAAACCCGACTAACAAAACACACTTCATCATCATCATCAATCACTTCATTTTATTTATATTTATTTTGTTAGTTTTGTTATACCTACTTTACGTTTTGGATTACATGAAGTTTTGAATAAGCGTATGAATTAAATAAAATTAATACAATTAAAGTCTATGCTGATGTGTTCCGTATAGTGAGTGTACTGAACCTGATACCCTTTTTACTGAAAACGAGGCATTCCATCTTAGTCCTCGCGGGTGAAAACGCATCCACATTTTAATTCGTAATTGAGGATGGATGTAGATGTCTATGGGCCACAGCAACCACTTACCATCAGATGGACTATGTGCTCGTTTGTCACCATATCCAATAAAAAAACATAGTTTACTGACCAGCGCATTTTCACGTGCATATTGTGCTAATAACTTATTATTATTATAATCATTCGTTGTGATTATGGTTTCCACTGAGAATAGTTTCAGGCTTAAGCTATGGAATAAAAAAGTCTTTTTTACGAAAGAAATCCCTTAGCCGCAGCGAAATATACCCACCTCAAAGAGTAGAAAGCAAGAAAAGTGGAATTTCCCGTGAATTCTTTTTCTTTTGTTTTTCTTATGAAGGATAACATTTTGCGCGCATAATTAAATAACAAAGAGAGTAACTTTGAAAGTTTAAAGGGTTAATTAATTTTATGTCCACATTCTTACACAAAGGGCTTATAGCAGTCTTCCGAGAACGGTTGTTTGTCTTTGCAACTTATGGCATGATATTTCTAAAGCGACTGTTTTGTAAAATATGAGGTACAGGTAAAAAGAGATTTAGAGTATATATTTTAACTTAACTGATTATATTAATTTTATGTTAAAATATTTCTTCTGTCATTATGATGAAAGCGAAACGTTGCAAAAAGTAATATGGAAAACCACAACATATTTCTATTGTATTTTTGAGATGTTTTATATAGGGTGTAGGGTCACCCGAGGCAAGTGTGACAGTGGGGCAAGTGTAACAAATGCAAATAATGCGGCCTAAACACGGTTTTTGGTTTAATTCTATTTGTTAAACAACACAGGAAATTTTACGCTATTGACAAAGCTGACAGTTAAGTACATAGCTCGAATTATATTGTCAACAGGCGTTATTTTTAAAAACTACTTAACTGGCGACAGACAGCGCAATTTTAAGAGGTGTAGTTATTAAATGTTTTGATATATCGTTATTTTAAACAAGAAGGTGAGTGATAAAGAATAATATTGTCACTTATGGAGTAATATGTTTCTGCGACCTGAAATTCACTATTCTTTGCAATACGTATACTGTTACTTACATCACCACCATACCTAACATCAGTCATGCTGTAGCATGAATTTGCTTTATCACATTTCTTTTGAGAAAAGAATACTGAAATTCTGAAAGTGTTTACTTACATATTTGTGGGTATTAATTAATTAAACCTATCATAGAGGTCTGTTTATGAAACCATTAACAACAACCAAAATATCGTTCAAGGTCTATCCGTATAATATTTTCCCAGTTCAAGGTCTACGGAAGCATTCGAAACTACGTTTATCGCAAAAGCCTAGATTGACGAAGCTCCCATTCCTGACGTAAGTTTTTTTTTATATACATAGAATAAGGTTGACAAGTGAGTAAACAGTCCACCTGATACATATTGTGTCCCGAAAATCGAGTATAGATGTAGAAACCTACCTCTATCCTCGATTGAATAACAAAATGCAGGTGCTTTGTAACCCCTGAGGACTAAGATAAAATGCCTTTTTTCCAGTAAAAAGCATTTCTGGTTCTATACTCTTAATATACGAAACAGCATTATTCTGCTGTTTTACGCTGGTATTCTGTGACATTTCTTTAAGCTAGAGGTAAGAATTACGCGTTGAAACCTTGCTTCAAAACTGGTTTGCAGCTTTTAAAACATGCTTATGAAAATATTGAACACAAATAAAAATGTTGACAAAACATAAAAACTTTAACTGATTTTAAAAAGCTATTTATGAATTTTCTTCAAAAATATGTACTAGAATATGCATTAAATTTACGTGTTCAATGAAAATATCGTATGGCTAACCCACATGTTTTCGGAAAATGCAGTTATGTTCCATAAGAGCAGCACAAGCTCGTCCAGTTTTGATGAATGTATTTAAATGCGCATATTATGCTGCGTTATTCACTTCCCATTTTGCTTCTAACCAAAACTTGCCGCGAGAGATTTAGCAATATATTAAAATCGTTTTGTTTGTTTAGCATGTTAACTCTCACGTCCATCACCCAGAGGGGTAGGCAGAGACTACAGAGAGAGAATCTCTCTCGCTTATTTCACGTTCATCTATACGAAAGTGAAAGTAAAGTATAGAAAGTGCTTTTATTTTTTTAAGTACATCTTTAATGTAGTTCAGATTTGGTCGATAAACTTCGACAAACCGCGGCTCGACCTTTAAAGACTTCAACACTCACTTCCGCTTCATAAATTTGCTTTGTCGCTCTTTGTTAATTCATTCTTTCTACGTGTCCAAGCCAAAAAATCATTCCTTTTTAACCTTGTTATATATTTTTAGTCTTTATAATGCTGACTTACCTCCTGCACGAAAACTTATGCAAGAAGTGTCCAAGAATCTGTCAGATAGTAGCTTGCAGATGTAAACTACATAGTAAGCGCACTCGCGACAGTTTGTCAAGCGTTTCCTGTGAGTATTTGCGAGTGCAATTAATTGCATGTCTCAACGCGTTCACATTTATATCTCGTAAGAAGTACACTCGATTTAAATAGCAATTCAGATTTATTCATTATTGATGAGCGTCTCCGTTTTGCGTTCCTTCAATCCTTTAGTTATGGGATAGTATATATGTATACCTATTATGAGATATGGCAAGTAAATTCTTGGACCGCGTTTCCACCTGTAATAACACTTTATATTAATTGCCATAGCATTCGCAAAGTCGCTAGCTCTCGTGTGTAAATGCATCTGCGATAGGTTGTGATAGTATGATTATGTACTGCAAGAAAAATTGCAAGAGTTTGAACGATGTAAACAGTAACGCAAGAAACATATTCAGGACTTCTGCGGGTGCTCTTGCAGGTGGAAACGCAGCCTAATTCAGTACTAGACTACACTTGATGGTAGTGGTAATGAGATAGACAAAACCTTTACTATAAAGATAGTAAGTCTTTTCTTAGTAAAAGCATATTCACTTTTATCTTGAATTATAACGATGACATTTCGAGCTTAAAGTACTTAAAATATTCTAAAAAATTGTAATTTTTTTTATTTGCGGGCTTTAACATTGTATCATAGCTCCTTAAAAAATGTTATTTATTCATGGAGCAATGAACACGAATATATAAACACATCAACGGAATCTAAGGATAATTTATATTTCATCAAATATCTAAAAACCTAATTTTATGGTATTTAAAAAAGTAAAAAAAAACATTTCGTTATTTTTTTAATTGCTGTAGAAATTTAGTATGAAAAAAAAACTTCATTTCGTCTTATAGAACCATTAACTTTAGTCGAAATTCATAAAATCTTATCTAATTATTAAAAGCCAGTCTTGCCACTTCCTACATTAACTACATATCGACATCTATTGTTCGTACTTAAAAATAAATTGCCAATATCTTGCCGTGGTATGAGGTCCTATGTTCTTTGCAAGTATTCGTAAAGATGTTGTTTGCGCGAAAATTCTCAAAGGTTTTCGTTGTAACATTTCCCAGGCATGATCTATAGGATTTAAGTCGGGTGACTGTGCAGGCCAATCCAAAACTTGAATATTCTTTTGAATACGTCTCGAAAAGCGGCCGACACCAGCTGCGCCGTATGGAAGGGAGCATTATTGTGCATGAATGGAATTCTTGACCTATTTGGATTCTGTGTGAGACAATAAGAGGCTCTACTACCTCCTAGTGGTATTTCTGTGTAGTCATACCGCCTTGGATCCAAACGAGCTGGGTTCGTCCGCCAAGACGAATTCTTGCCCACACCACGATTGTTCCGCCAGGGTGGACTATGCCATAGATGGCTTACTCCAACTGAAGCTCTCCAAACACGTGTTCTCGTGTTCAGTGAATTCGTATGAAACTAAACTGGGACTCATAGATGAACAGCACCAAAAACCATTGTTCGTCACTCAGTGGTAAATGCTTTAGTAAATGGAAGCTAACAAATGCCGCCGACCGCGATTGCCACGTCGCAGTACTAAAATACAAAGCGGTCTTCGAGCTAACTTTATGCAACCTCCTTCGCACGGTTTGGTCGCTTACCACCAGATAGTGGTCCTCCTGGAGCCTTTATAGTAGTTGAATCGCTGAGATTCAACTAATATAAAGGCATGTTGGTAGCAACGACGCATTGAATAACACCATTTTCTAAAATGCTTAACATTTCATCTCGACACAAATGGCGACGTGACGTGACTCTTAAAGCTCACACGGCACGTTCAATAAAAAAAAACAATCTAATCCCTTTTCATTAATTAATATCAGTAGAAAAAAATGTTTTCTTATATTTACGCGAACACTACACATTGCTTAAAACTACTTCATGAACATATAGCTGATGTGAAGCATCAACGTTCCGAGAAGTCTGCAGTTTGTGATCACATCCTAGACGACCCCAACCATTACATCAGATTTGATAGACCACAAATCCTCGCGAAAAAACATCGATCCCTTCCAAGGATGATAAGTGAGGGTATTGAAATTAAAAAACATCCTATTTACAATAGAGAAGGAGGCTGATTACTACCTACCACCTGCTTGGGACCTTATTATCAATAAAATTAAAACTAAATCCAAGCATTCCGCTACAAGACTTCAAAACACAATCATTTCATTTTGCGTAGATCGGACCATAAACAATAATTAATAAAGCTGAAGGAACTCCGGGTTCAACAATGACATCGGGACGTCAGTCATCTCAGTCCCCCGTGACCATGGGTGCTGGAAAGCGCCCGATACGTCAGGAATTAAAAATAATTAAAAATTAAACGCGATAAAATCCGTAAAATTAGTTTTAATCAATGAGTAGAACAATTTTTTCCCTTAAATTAACGAATTACTAACAAATGTGCCGCCGTATTTTGTTTTTCCTTTGATTTTTTCTCTTACTAACATTTTTAAATTTTGAAAATAGTATAAAAGAGGTCCAGTACATAAACTTTTAATGGAAATTAAAAGAATATATATATATATATATATATATATATATATATATATATATATATATATATATATATATATATATATATATATATATATATATATATTAAGTCATAAATAATTTAGGATTGAGGTATCCCTAGATTATGTTGATGTGTTTATATTATTATAAAATTTCATAAGGTAAGCCATGGACACATTTTAACGTGATCAAAAATCACGTTAAAATGTGTCCATGGCTCATTTGTAATTATACCAATATGTTACTAGATGGTTAGTTCTTAATCTAATTACCCAATGAAAAATTATAAGGGTTTAGTAGACTGATTTCATTTTGTGTATATTGGAGATACATCTTACTATGTAACTGTCTTGGATATGCTATGCTCTTTTGCTTGCTGCGGCGTCGTGTGATGAGTCTTCCATTTCTCTTTGGTGTATTTCATTTCATTTTATTATTACAGTATTTCATTTAATTTCTTATTTCAGGCTTTTATGAACGTAATACAAACATAAAAGCCGCAACGGTACAAAAAGTGAGATCCCTACGGATAAGAAATAATAATAATAAATTCAATCTCAATTGCGGAAGTAAATTTATTTTCATACGAGGTATCTTCAACTGTTTTCTAAAGTTCTCTTCTGGTAGCAAAATAATATTATAATGTATTTTTCAAAGATTTGATTACAAATAAAGTTTTTGGTATCCTTACTTTAAGATCCAAATATTTTATAAATAATTCAATTTATTATATAAACAGAGACGGTTTGTTTGACAGTGGGTAGTATTTAGGATATAACTTTACTAGATACATGTAATATATATTTCAGCTGTGATTTGAATTATGTTATACTGGCTCTCCGGACGAGTACGATGAAATACAATAAAACCGGCGACAAAACAATTCTATTATTGTAATGAACCTGCTGCCAAGCCTTCGCCAATTTGACGAATAATTTTACGCCCTCGACTGCACTCAGACATTTAAATTTATCATTTGAAGTACTTTTTAATAAATGCTTTGCTTCTATTGGTTTGAAGTAAAACAGAACATATTTTGTACAAGTGAAAACGGTGAGTAATTTAATGATATTAATTTTATAGTAAAATAAATTTGTGTGTTCAAGTGTAAAAGACATAAAATTCAACAATTACGTTGAATTTGTTAAATTCTGGTTTACTCTTATTAGACCTAGAATAATTGTTTAAAAGTATTCATACGTGGAATCTGTGCCCGATTTCATGCCAACCTAACAAGTTGCAAACACTTAGAAAAATTCGTTAATACTCTGGACTCGTAAAATTTTCTCACGCCAAAAGGGGTTCCTTCACAAGTCGGGATCCTTGTTGAGAACATCCACCCGTTATGTCTTCCTCTTCCACTATGAAAGGCGATGCTGTTCCCCACAGTAAGCAGCACTATTGGCAACAATCCGCTACCGTATCAGCGCCACTTGAACCAAGCACCAGTCATTAACACCGTACACTTCCGACGTGAACGACTAATGGTGGTTAATATAGCGCATAGCGCCATAATAAAGCGCGCTATCACTATATAGCGCACAACGCGTGCTATGTAAGTAGTCACCAGGCGCTATGGCTCTTAGGCGCTAATAAGTATTAATATCTAGTGGCAACTATTTCTAGCAGCATCGCTGTTGGTAGTAGACGTGTGACGCAAATTTGATCTAGTAGCACGCTATTCATCGCGCGCAACCTAATTTTGCGTTAGACGTTGTTTAGTTAGTGTATATTGTACATTTATAAGTGACCGAGAGACATGGTTGTCTACTACAAAAGTAGCCTAATATTTTTGAATATAAATAAAATAATTTTTTTTTTTTTCAGAATCAGAATCAGAATTTTTATTTGCGTAAGAACATGGTATATAAAGGTGGTACATGTTAAAAAGGTGCACATGTCTCGCTATTACAAATAGCATGCAAAATTAATATTATTATCTTGTATAATCATAAAAATAATATCACAAAGTCTCATTACAATAATTTACATTGAATTAAAGATAAATTAAAATATATAGTATAACATGAATAGTATTAGGGATTGATGTCAATAAAGTCTTTAATGTCATATATTTTTCTGTCAATGAGCCACTTAAATAATTTTGATTTAAATTGATTAATATTTAAATTTTTGATGTCATTAGGAATTATATTATATATCGTTAAACACATTTTTAGGCAACTTTTATGGTATTTAGCTGACCTTGGGATAACATCTAACACAAGTCTATTAGGATTTCGCTTTAATCTTGTGTTCATGTCACTTGCTTTCATAAACAAATTGATATTTCTCTTCACGAAACAGCTTATTTCAAAAATATATAGTGCCGGCAGCGGAAGTATGTTGAGATTTGCAAAAGCTGTTCTGCAGGATGTGCCAGGCGGTATTCCAGAGATAGCTCTAATACACTTTTTTTGAGCTATAAACGCCTTTTGTATATTTGTGCTATTTCCCCACATTATTATCCCGTAGCGCAAAATGGAAGCTATATACGCGTGGTATGTAATAAGGACCGTTTGTAAGTTAGTCACTTTTCTCATTTTGTTAAGGGCATATACAAAACTATTAATACGATTACACAAAGACTCTATATGTAATTTCCAGGTTAGGTCCTGGTCTATGACTACTCCCAGAAACTTGGTAGACCTTATTTCCTTTAATTTATTAATATTTAGCTTAAGATTTAATTGTTTATGTTTGGATTGATTACATTGGATAAAATGTGATTTATTTAGATTTAGTTTTAAATTGTTTACGTTTAGCCATTAAAGATACAAAAGTGTATATAATAGTGTATGTAAGTAGTTGATTTTTATATATACAATCAATAAACTTTTAAATACACCTTTAATTGATTTATTAGATATAAAATAATAAATCAATGTATACATCGATTTGCGTCGTCGCTCATGGGGGGATATTTGCCGTAGTTGCCACGCTTGGCAAGCGGGTTGGGAACCGCAGTTTTTTATTATGTTATTGTTGTTAAAGAAAGGTTCTCGAGTGGCAGCCTCGTGCCTGGGAGGTAGGTATCATCCTTTCAGAAACAATGGGCGAATGTGTGAAAGAGTGCGAATGTGAGACTGCTATGAATTTGAATGAAAGTGGGCTTAAAAAGTTGTTCGTGCTAGTAATCTACGCCATAGACATGTCTAAGCCCACTTATATACGAGAGCATTATTGGGAAATGGTAAGGATGGTGTTAACGAAATGTAAAGGAAATGAGAAAATTATTAGGCTACATTTTAATGGAAGGGTTGGTGTGAAGAGGCATGGTTATGAAAGGACATTGGGAACATTTGGCGATGAAAGTATAAATGATTCACGTATCATTTAGATCTGCGATCCAACAATACCCGCACTGACACTGATGTTTGACGGAAGATATAGGAGGATGAGGGTGGTAACTACCCGCCGGGCTCCTAGAAAGGAGTTTTACAATCTAATAAAGTTACATCAACAAAAGAATGTTCATATCAAAATATCTTTAAAACAAAATAATTATCGCGGATCAAACTTCAGAATCCAGCTAGGTATTTGCAAAATTGAAAATATCTTCACGAAGGAGTTACATATTGAAATATTTTGATAAACTAATAAAAGTCGAACGTTTGTTACAAATTTCTGACCTAAAGGTTTGTTTTTGTTTAAAGATACATTCAAACTTGGTAAGAATTCGAAAATATTGGAGATTTTGGACAGACTTTTATATATAGTTATACATGATTAATTAATGTTGTGTGTCGTAAATTAATGTTGAATCCTCATTAATCCTACTTTGAGGATCCAATCTTTTCGCAAGAATAAAGGTCAAAAAGTTGTATTTTGTACTTATACGAAATTAAGAGATAATAACGAAAAATCAAGTTGACATTTTTCAATCGAATCATGTTATGTTTTATACCATTTTAAAATTATTCATTCAGTAAGATTGTAAAATCAAATTAATTAAAAATTATTTATAAAATATCTATAATTTAACATTCAGCTTTAGCTCCAAGTTAAGGTCTTTTATTCAGTCCTCAGAATGTGAGCGTAAAATATACGCAGGTTCTGTATTCGAAGGTGATATTCAAACTGGAAAATTTTAGCACATCCTGCCCTGCAGTTACTATGCTTGCTCCCAAAGCTGGGAATAGCGGGGCCTACGACTATCGGGGACCTTACCTTTGTGTTGTTGCTTATGGGACAATGCTTGCTACAGTAGCTACACTTAACAGGCGGATTAGTAACCACAGTTTTCAATTATAACGTTGTTATTAGGAGGATGCTGATGTGCATATTATTATGACTTTGTCTCCCTCTGTCATCTCTTATGAGACTAACGAGAATGTTATATGACGAGGTGGATATCCTTAAGCCACCACTAAACAATTAATATATTTTTATGTGAGAATAACATTAATTCTACAATATTTATTAAATACAGTTAGTAGATAAAATTAAACATTCAATATTTTTTAGCTTAATGAAATGCAATTGTAGCTTCAGGACGAAGTGCTAACCGAAAATTCTCCCTGTAAAACTTCGTCGAATCCTTGCCGCTATAAACGTAATTTAATTAAAATTTTGAAAAATGATTCACTACGTGATACGCGTTCAATGGCGAAAGCGGTGAAACTGCATGTCTCAGACACTCTGGAGCAGTACGGCGGATCAAATGATCTATAATCAGAAATAAGCGTGGGCTTGTGCTCAGCAATGGGCTGTATATAGACTGTAATTTTACTATTAAAAAATCTAAGCGTCACCTGCATTATAGAAACGTTAGATATAGAAAGAACAAAATCCAGACCGGGATATACAATTATTTGAGAGACAAATAGTTTTCCCGTGTGGGATTCGAACAAGTCCTCGGCAGCATCACAGTTGCCCTTGGCCACTACCTATCGAGCCATCTTACACCTATAGTAACTGCGAATATGTGAGATATTATTAAAAGCAGCACTGCATTTATTTCTACATATGTAATATAAAGTAAGCCCTCTCGTAAACTAAAATCTGTTGAGCGAGGGTATATTATAAATAAGCAAAGGTCCTAAACTCAATAAAAAATGGGAGCGCTAATTGTTTTTGCTGATAGACTGAAAAAAAAAAACATCGCGTCTGCTCTCCTGGCCTCGCGCATGATAACAGCTGTTAGCCTCGTACACAAAACCACAGAGTGAGAAGTAATTACTCATGTGACTAAACTCTGTGGCCGCGGCCATAAACTACGCCCGTCACACAGCTTGCGATATTCAAACAACAGTCCCTACTTATCTTTATCTTTATCTCAGAAATAACATTATCACTACACTAGGATTTTCTCCTGTCGAGGGGGCAGTTTACATGAATAAAAAAGACAATCATTTTTAGGCCCACTAGAAATTTTGACTACCCTCAATAGTATTACAGAAAATAGATACCAATTTATCATTATAAATAGTCTAAAGATTTTTGAAAATGCAAAAAAAGAGTTGTATTGATATTCGTATTCAGGTCATTGGTTTTGGTAATGTAATTTACAAAAAAATAGTAGTGTTAGAGATGTGCCGACTCAAAAGAAAATCAACTACAGTTCACTCGAATTGAAATTCAGGTAACTAAAATTGAATTTGAGATACGCAATTCAAATCAGCTAAACGAAACTATGTCAATTTGTTACAAATTAAATTTTTATTTGTTCTTCCATCTAATACAATTATTATTTCTAAATTTAAATGGTTTACGTTATGACGTAAGCCTTAATTTTATTAATTTAACTATCACAAATTATATTTAATCAATTTATATTATATATAACGTAATAAACATATTAATTTATATTGATGTTACATAATATATCAATAAATTGCTCGAATTTGTAAGTCGAATGCATCACTAAATTGTAGACAGACACAGCATTGACCTTAAGATAAAGATGCGACTCGAGTAGAATTGACTAGAGCCAATCTGATTAATTCAAATATATGTATATGTACACGAGTTTTCAAGTAAAACGACTATTTTATGGTCCCTGTATCGAGTAAAAGTTTATCACTAGAGTTGAGAGTAGCGATTACTTTAGTTAAAGCAATTTTAATTACGTACCTTTATTAAATAAGTAATATGTGGCAATATGGAACAAAATAAAAATATTAAATATTTATTTATTTCAAGTATTTCCATATTATTTTTCATGTTTGTAGTATTTTAAAATCTATAAAGTGCTTTTTACATTTCTTACAAACCACTTTCTTCACGATATTATTTTTTTCAAATAAAAAAATAAAGCCACATTGACGATCTGTATTTTGTTGTTTGATTGTTTTCACTCATACTGTAAACAAACAAGTAATATGTCAGTCACCTTTTACGCTATGCACTTCTTATAAGAAGTAATAAAAATAATCAGCAGTGATAGTATAACCATGATATTTTAAATGGAACTAAGTTCACATTTGTACTGTGTTACTATATATCAGATGTAAGTTTGAATTTGGATGCAACCTATGATGTCGCCCGAGGTGACCTATACTACAAATAAATTAGTGAAGTGATCATCTATCTAGCGCTCAACAACTCGGTTGACTCGGTAAAATTTATTTCAATTGAGTTGGAAAAATCCACTTGATTCGCTCGATTGAAAGAAAACCGTTCTTGGTTTTAATCATATTACTTTAACGTTATTTGGAATGTACACTCACAATCAATCAATACATCTTAAAAATAGAATACATATGACATCAGACAGGCATTATATTTTGCCGGAACAAGTGAAAAGATTTTCCATCGCTGTTAAAGTAACTATAAACGCTGAATACACCTACAACATTGTTTTATATTACTATAGTTATTCAAAAGTGTGCTATTTTGGTTTTGGTTTGGCTATTTTTGTTGAAAGTATTAGAAAATTGCTTTCAGTTAGTTTTAGGCTATTGTTAAATTTATATTTTAATCCCTCGACTCTAATAAAAAGGCCATGCACTTGCATGCGCCCGGCAAATACCGAGCGGTCGCATGCAACCAAACCCACCCGCAGCAATTAAAACCATTAAAACTTATATTTGGAGACTATTTTTCCATGAAGAACTTTAGCATTATAAAATCTATACAAAATTCCCTATACAAAAGTCGGGATTTAGTTAATTACAAAAAGAATATTGTATTTTGATAACAAAAACAAAACATACCAAGCGAATGTCGGAAGCGAGAAAAATCACAACTATTTCAAAATATATTACTCGAAATTATTTATGTAAAAAGATAAATTATATTCACATAAAATTTTCACTAAAATTTTATTATAAAACAATTTACTAAAACACTAATAAAACACTAGAAAAATCCAAAACTCAACAATAACATTCACGCAAAAATGGCGTACGAAATGAACGTAGATTACAAATAGATATCTATGGATATCTATGCATAACTATTTTTATTGCACTAGAGGATAGAGAATTTCATATTAATTCTAATGTGCCAAATTTCTTCATAGAAAAGTAGTCTCTAAATATAAGTTTTAAAGATTTAAAGTGCTGTATGTGTGCGTGGTCGAATCCGACCGCTTGAATTTTGACGGAATAGCGCCGGGGTCGGATTCGACCGCTTTAGAGTCCCCATAATGCAGTTGCAACGTGGATCTATCGCGTAAAACAACTATAGCAAATACATTACCAGTCAATAACAAATATTTAACTGCGAATGAAGAAGCAATATATCTCTACTAATCGTTTGCGTAGATTAAACTCCGAATAAATTTATTACTAGACTCATCAATTGCTTAGTTGTCTTAATTACTTTTAATTTTAGGTTATAAATCTGTAAATTCAGCAAATGGCTGTGCGTCTAGCCTAACATTGAATTTTATGATAAATTCTTTATATCAAAATTAAAATGTGGAGATTAATTTAAATGTATAGGAGTTATAAAATATATTAAGGTTAGATAAAAAATTCTTACCTACCTATTTGTTAAATAAAGCTTACATTTTAGCTTGGGAAATTACAACTTTTAAACAATCGTTTTAAACCCATAAATGTTCTATAGCGGTGGCGTAAGAATATCTACAACCCCAGTGTCTTCTCCTAGGTGTCATAAGAGGGAAACTATACAGGAGGTGGGTAACAGCATCCTCCTGATAACTACAGAAAATAATAAGAAACTGAGGATATTTAGCGTGTCAACTTCGGCAAAATCCTATGGCAAAATCGAGCAATCGTTTTCCTCTGCGCTCCTAACATTCACTACGACTATTAATTTCTCCTCGAATTCATAAAATCTATACACGTAACTCTTTTACATGTTGTTAAACCAACATGTAATTTTTTTTCAGATATCTTTTTAACACTAGTTCTGTAGTTTTCTTATGATATGTAATTTAAAACAAGAAAACTGTTGCCCGGCTATGTTGTCTCACAATGTAAATAATATGGTTTGTTAATGTAGATTTATTTGTCTTTTTGTCGGATATGTAAATGTAAAATTAAAACTATATATTATTTGAAATAAGAGTGTCTGATGCCAAAATAAATGAAAAAAAATCTCACCATGAGGCAACCACGTGTTGAGCTTTTGTTTACCAGAGGACTTTTGATATGTTGTAATGAATGAGTAGATCAATGTGAAGTGATCGCGATATAAATATACAAAATAAAAGGCTACGTATAACGTCGACACATCATATTAAAATTTTAACTTCCATAACGTTTGTTTTGTTATGGAAGTTAAAATTTTAGTGTAAAAAGTGGATATTCTTAACCGCCACTACACGCCGTGTAGTGGCGGTTAAGAATATCCACTACCACATATCTTCCCGTGGGTGTCGTAAAAGGCGACAGAGGGAAACAGGAAGGAGATGGGCAGCAGCATCTTCCTGATAACAGCAACTGTACGACAAAAAAACTGCGGTTGCCAACCCGCTCGCCAAGCGTGGCAACTATGGCAATATACCCCCCATGAACAATAACACAAATAGACGGCCCCCAGTCCCCGGCGGCCCCGCTATTCCTGGCTACGGTGGCGACCATGGTAACGGCGGGGCAGGGGGTGCTAAGAATCTCCGGTGGAGGTTCGGTTGCCACCTACGACGACTCGACCTGGCAACATTTAACGCACGCACACTGAGGACTGACGAGAAGATCCTGGAGCTGGAAGAAGAGATAGAAAAGTTGCGCTGGAGTATTATAGGATTATCCGAGGTCCGAAGAGAGGGGGAGGACACGGTGATTCTCGAATCCGGCAACTTGTTCTATCACCGGGAGGGCGACCATCTGTCCCAAGGAGGTGTCGGATTTATCGTCCACAAGTCTCTCGTCAACAACGTTGTAAAGATTGGGAGTGTGTCGACGAGGGTCGCGTACCTGATACTCAGAATCACCAAACGGTATTCGCTGAAGGTCATACAGGTTTACGCACCAACCTCGGCACATCCCGATGAGGAGGTGGAGGAAATGTATGAGGATATTTCCAAAGCCATGCATTCCTCCAAAACCCACTACACGGTGTTGATGGGAGACTTCAACGCAAAACTAGGCACAAGAGAAAGCGGTGAGCTGAAGTTAGGGAAATTTGGAGTAGGGCAACGGAACCGAAGGGGCCAGCAGCTGGCCGACTTTATGAAGAAAGAGGGACTCTTTATGATGAACTCTTTCTTCCAGAAGCGGCCCCACAGGAAGTGGACCTGGTCGAGCCCCGACGGTTTGACAAAAAATGAGATTGACTTCATTATGACGACCAGACGCCAACTGTTCAGTGATGTCTCAGTGATCGCAAGGGTGAAAACTGGCAGCGATCACCGAATGGTTAGAGGCACACTGAACCTAAACGTTAAGTTGGAGAGGTCTCGTCTAATGAAGTCAACGCTCCGTCCCCCTCGTGCTCTAATCCAGAATCCCGAAAACTTTCAGCTCGAGTTACACAACCGCTTTCAGTGCCTACAAGATTGTAATGCAGTGGACGATATGAATGACAAGCTCGTGGAAACTATCCATGCGGTCGGAGCTAAGTTCTGCAAGACCCGCCGCAGAAGAACACAAAAACTCTCCGATCACACTCTTAATCTCATGGCTGTTAGACGGGAGATGAGGCTGCAATCGTCAACAGATTTGACAGCATACAGGCAACTGAACAGACAGATCTCCAAATGCATGCGGCGAGACTTACGCAACTTTAATACTGCTCGTATTAAAGAAGCGATCGAGCGGAACCAGGGCTCCAAAGTCTTTGCCAGAGATCTGTCTGCCCGTAAGAGCCAACTGTCAAAGCTGAAGACTGAGTGTGGCAGCATCGTTTCCGGGACACCTGAGATTTTGAGTGAGATTGAGAGGTTCTATGGGCAGCTGTACACATCATCGTTGGAGCCACACGCAAGTATGAGTAACGATCCAAGAGCAAGTCTTATCCGACACTATTCCGATGATATCCCGGACGTCAGTCTAAGCGAGATTAGAATGGCTCTCCAGCACCTTAAAAACGGCAGGGCCCCAGGCGAGGATGGAATTACAGCGGAGCTTCTGAAAGCGGGTGGAACACCGGTACTTGAAGTCCTTCAGAGGCTCTTCAATTCCGTCCTCCATGGTGGCACTACTCCAGAGGCGTGGAGCAGAAGTGCGGTGGTCTTGTTCTTTAAGAAAGGCGACACCGCTCTCTTGAAGAACTACAGACCGATTTCCCTTCTGATCCGCGTCTACGTGCTGTTTTCGAGAGTCATTACGAATCGTCTCGCACGCAGACTCGAGGACTTCCAGCCTCCCGAACAAGCCGGTTTCCGAAAAGGCTTCAGTACCATAGACCACACACATACCCTGCGGCAGATTGTACAGAAGACTGAAGAGTACAATTTGTCACTTTGCCTGGCGTATGTGGACTATGAGAAAGCCTTTGATTCCGTCGAAATTTGGGCGGTGCTGCAGTCCCTTTAACGGTGCCAAGTTGACTGTCGGTATATCGAAGTGCTGAAGTGTTTGTACAGTAGGGCTACGATGGCTATCCGAGTACAGAACCAGAGCTCGAAACCTATCCAACTGCAGAGAGGTGTAAGACAGGGTGACGTTATATACCCGAAACTCTTCACCGCTGCTTTGGAAGACGTTTTCAAGCTACTGGACTGGAAAGGATACGGTATTAACATCAATGGCGAGTACATCACTCACCTTCAATTTGCCGACGATATAGTCCTTATGGCAGAATCGCTGGAGGACTTAAGCACTATGCTCAATGACCTCAATAGTGCCTCCCAACGGATAGGTCTTAAGATGAACATGGACAAAACAAAGATCATGTTTAATGTCCATGTCACACCTATGCCGGTAGTTGTTGGGAGCACTATGCTCGAAGTTGTTGACGAGTACGTTTACCTGGGACAAATAGTCCGACTAGGTAAGTCCAACTTCGACCGAGAGGTCAATCGACGGATTCAACTCGGCTGGGCAGCGTTCGGGAAATTACGACATATCTTCTCGTCAGATATACCTCAATCTCTAAAAACTAGATTGTACAACCTGTGCGTGTTGACAGTGGATCTGAGACGTGGTCCTTCACTGCTGGCCGTATGAGGATGCTCAAGGTCGCTCAGCGAGCTACGGAGAGGGCTATGCTCGGAGTTTCTCTGCGTGATAGACTCAGAAATGAGGATATCCGCAGTAAAACCAGAGTGACCGACATAGCCCAACGGATTAGTAAGCTGAAGTGACAATGGGCCGGCCATATAGCTCGAAGAACCGATAACCGATGGGGAAAAAAGGTTCTCGAGTGGCAGCCTCGTACCGGTAGGCGTAGTGTAGGGCGACCCCCCACTAGATGGAGTGACGACCTGGTAAGATATGCAGGAAGTCGATGGATGCAGGTGGCTCAGGACCGTGCTTTGTGGCATTACTTGGGGGAGGCCTATGTTCAGCAGTGGACTTGTGAAGGGCTGTAATGATGATGATGATGATGAACGTTTTGTTGTATGTTAATGACTTTTATTAGGGTAAACATCAAATTGTTTTCACCGGTTCCACGTCTTTTATCTGGAATCAAATGGGAAGAAAAACTTAAAAATATAACAAAATCAAGATTAATCAAAGTTTGATTGAGTATTTGTGGCACCAGAACTTTAAAAAAATTGAACCATCACACCATCTGTACACGCAAAGAACGAGAAGAGAAGAAAGAAGAGGTAGTTAGGATGCAGTTTTAAATAAAAATCTTGGTCTTCATAATATGTAAATTATAATGTCGTACTTTGAATAAAAATAGGTATAAACTTCTTGATAGGTCTTATTAGATTATTGAAATTAAATGCAGTGACACAATTCGAGAGAAAAACACCATGTTAGGAATATTAACAGAAAAACAAAAAAACTATTCTCTTTTTCCTCAATACTCGTGATATCTGTCTTTTTTTATTTTTTACAATTATTAAAAAAACTAAAATAAAACAAAACATATAAAAACTCCACGAACATACTCAATCCCTCTGGAATCTTCAGCAATTAGACTTCGTATTGGGATCCAGTAGAGGACACAGGTGTTTAATACCACATTTGAGGATTCCGGTGGACATCAGAACGTTTGGCACACGGTTTATTTCATCTGGTTCAGGGTAAAACCGTATGATACGTCCGAGTTTCCACTATAGTGAAGGAGCGTTGTTATCCTTGAGTAAAACCAATTCTCCAATCCGTAATTCATTTATGTTTCAGTTTCAGATTCCATTTATTCCAAAAATGCTAACGGTATTTTTCCAGTTGTTTAAATCTGTTAAGCCGGTTGAAACTTGTTGAAGTATAATCACTTGATGCTATCGTATCCAGAGCACGTCCAATGAGGAAGTGACCGGGAGTAAGTGGATGAAAATCATTAGAAGAGGAAGACATAGGATATAGAGGGCGACTGTTCAAGATGGATTCAACTTGACTAAATGAAGTAGCTATTTCCTCAAACGGTAAATGTGTATAGCCAAGGGTTCGTTTAGTACGAAATTTAGCGGATTTTACGCCCGCCTCCTATAGACCACCAAAGTGTGGTGCATAAGCTAGAGAAAAATGAAATTGTATGCCTTTGTTTGAAGCAAAATCGGAAATGGAACGCGAATTCGTGTTAAAAAACTGCCTAGTTCTTTCGAGGCTGCCACAAAATTCATGCCGCTGTCACAATAGAGATCTGATGGCTTTCATCTGCGAGCTATACACCGACCTAAAGCTAGTACAAACGTATCTTTGATGAGCTCACTCACCGCTTCTAAGTGAAGGCATTTATACTTCATACAAATAAATAAATATAAGTAGCTTTTAGTTAAGATTTTACAGCTTTTACCTTTACGATTAACCATAGAAAATGGTCCTGCAAAGTCAACGCCAGTACTAATAAAAGGAAATCCAGCGATTACGCGAACGGAAGGTAAGTTTCCCATTTTGGGAGTTACAGGTTTAGCAACAAATCTACGACATCTGATACGCTAATGATGGACAGAACGTGCGACATCTTTGCCACTGATTGGCCACAATGTGCGACGGACAGGCTACATCAGCAGCGGCGTGACATGCAGTAGGTGCAGGTGCTCACGCTCGAATAACAGCCGAGTGATACGATGCTTGCCGTGGACTAAGATATGATGTCGTTTTTCGAAGATGTAGGAAGATTCATCGAGGCGGACCCCCACACGAATTAAACCATCGCGTAGAAAAGGAGTTAAATGCTATTTTCAGAGTGTAACGGCTTATTATTTTGTAATAATTTTAAATCATCAGGAAAATATTCATGCTAAGAGAGATAGCTTTTCAAACGATCGAGTAAGTTGCGCAGGCTGCAGCACATCGGTAAGCTTAATTTTATTTTTACAACAGGCTATGAAACGTGTTTCGAAGCGAATATGCGTTGTAGTTTAGTAAGAGATGAGTAAGAATTATCTATTAAATCTTGTCTATCATGGATTAAAGTAGTAACATTGACATTCAATTCGGGAATATCGTCGCACGGGTCTGTGCGGAATGTCGGCCAATCAAAGGTACGGCAGCATGAGGAAGTCTGGGCCGCGCCACCACAGGGACAGGTGTTCAGGCGGTTGGTACATACTCTGCGCGAGGGCAGGTCAGCAGGATTCACAGAGCCACTCACATAACGCCACGAACTCGAGCACCGACTCTGTAGGCTACAAAAGTTTGTGTGTTAGGTTTTGTAGGCGCGACTCGGGCCTTTGCGCATAGCAGCTGAACTTTGACATCACCGTCATCGTTCGTAGATTTAATATAGATGTACGCGACGTATGCGGTCTGTGATGCATCGCAATTGAAATGGTACGGACACCCTCCATTTCCTCCTTAGGTAAAATCGGCATGATTTTATCCCACTTCTGACACCAATTGTTACGAGCTTGAGGTTCGTGACAGTAAAAATTGCCGATAAAATTACCCAAATTAACACTATAATTTTCTTTACACAAATTAAAACTTAAAACACTAGTAATTAATCACACTAATTCACTTTATTTCGCTCCGAAGCTTCGCTTGTCTTGCCGAATCCAATACGTCCCCGATCGCACCTTGCAGCAGTGTATAACGGAACTCACCCTAGGTGTGGTACTAATTTGGTGAATAATTATCAATTTTACCGTAACGGCTCACCTGATGGTATCAGATGAGTCGAATGCCCGTTCTTCCCCTCATCTATAAAAAAAATATATACAATAACTGAAGTTGAATCTTTAGATTTCAAATATTACAAGTGGAACCTATAAACTCATCATCATCATCATCATTACAGCCCCTTACAAGTGTATAACGGAACTTACCCTAGGTGTGGTACTAATTTGGTGAATAATTATCAATTTTACCATAATGGCTCACCTGATGGTATCAGATGAGTTGAATGCTCGTTCTTCCCCTCATCTATAAAAAAATATTTACAATAACTGAAGTTGAATCTTTAGATTTCAAATATTACAAGTGGAACCTATAAACTCGTCATCATCATCAACATTACAGCCCTTTACAAGTCCACTGCCGAACATAGGCCTCCCCCAAGGTATGCCACAAAGAACGGTCCTGAGCCACCTGCACCCATCGACTTCCTGCATGTCTTACCAGATCGTCACTCCATCTAGTGTGGGGTCGCCCTACACTTCGTCTACCGATACGAGGCTGCCACTCGAGAAAATTTTTCATTTTTTTTAATCAAAAAAAGAAGCTAGGTAATTTTTTATGAAGTAGGCTCTACTCCTGTTTTGTAGTAACAGGCACTGGGTTATCCCAGTTGACTTTGGATAGCCTATGGCTATCTTTGAATTACAATTTGACGTTTTGTAGTTATTCAACTAAGAAGACCCAGAGGATCGAACACCTTACCTGAATCGGAGAGGATTGATCATTTAGTTGGATTTTCATTTTGAATATTAAAGTTAGTGGGGAAATTTATAAAATCATCGTTAAAATTCTAACCGACACTTAAAATGTGAGAAGAACAGCTTATCACTAAATCTTTTTGAATTTCAGCTTCATCGGGCTTAAATAAAACAGATGGAGAGTTACATTGGTACTTTTGCAAGTAAACCCCTCAAGTTCCTTAAAAATTCCGTGCAGTCGCATGCGCCCGGAAAATCTCGAGCGCTCGCAAGCGACCGCACCCACCCACAGCACATAAATCCATTAAAACTTATATTTAGAGATGACTTTTTTTTGAAAAAGTTTAGCATTATAAAATCTATATAAAAATCTCTATCTTGGTCTAAACAAAACAAAAAGTCAGGTATTACTTCATTACAAAAAGATTAGATAAAGAAAGATTTTATTTTGATAACACTATATACCAAGCGAATATCGGCAGCGTGAAAATCACAATTATTTATACATATTACTCGAAATTATTTACGTAAATAGATGAATTATATTCACACAAAAACTTTCATTACAATTTTATAATAAAACACTATACTAAAACACTAGAAAAATCCAAAAACCAACACAATAACATTTACGCGCAAATGGCGTACGATATAAACGTAAATTATAAATAAATATTCATAAGATAACAGTTTTTTTATTGTACTGGGGGATAGAGTATTTCATATTGATTATATAATGCCAAACTTATTTACAGAAAAGTAGTCTCTATATATAAGTTTTTAGGGGTTAAAGTGCTGTGGGTGGGTGCGACCTCATGAGACCGCTAGGAATTTGACGGAATACACCACTAGATAAAACGGACTCTACGGTTTCCTTAATATAACGTAATTCTTGAAGACAATCTAAATCGGTAAGTAAATCATCGACTAAGAAGTCGTAGTTTTAATTTCATCATTCAGATATCCCTCTTTTAGCTGCCACAGGCAGCGGGTACTTAGAAAGCTTGTGCTCGCGAAACCGTAGGTCACTATAGTAAGACGTAATATTCGAATGTGCTCTGTGTCATTTTCGCGCCATAAAATTAATTGTAAATTACGATGTCTGGGATCAATTAAAACTTGTCGGTACATGTTTTCTATGTCTCCGGAGAGTATATATTTATAAAAACGAAATTTGAATATAAAATTAAAGAAGGAATCCTGATTAGGAGGCCCCACCATTTGGAGGTCGTTAATAGAGAAGCCTGAGGCAGAAGGGGCACTACCGTTGAAGACAACGCGAAGTTTTGTCGACTCACTGTCTGGTTTGATCACCGCATAGTACGGAATGAAGTAAGCCGAAGACAAAATAGCCTCAGTAGCTTCTGAAAGATGTCCAAGATCTGAATATTGACGTATAAAATCGGAATATGGTTGATTTTATTTCTGGATTTTTTTCTAAAACGTCTTTTTTAACCTAGGAGGCACCTTTTTACTAACTGATAAGAATCGCCTAACCAATCAGGTTCATAAATAAGTGGTAGTCGAACACAAAACCTTCCGTCTTTCATGCGACGAGTATTTTCTAAAAAGTGCTTCTCACATTCCATATCAGCATTAGATAATATCTTATTAGAGCCGTGATAGCTCAGATGGTTAACGCTTACTGTAAATATAACAGAACGCGAGTAACCCAGGTTCGATCTCCGCTGGCACCATTGAATTGTTTATTGCAATTTTAAGTGCTGATTTACCACGTGTTTGGTGGTAAAGGATAACATCGTAAGAAAGCCTGCATGTCTGAAAAATATTTCGAAGACAAGTGAAGTTCGCCAACACGCATAAGGGCTTCGTGGCGGACACATCCTTGCCCTAAAACCCCCTCAGAAATGAGGGGTGGCCTATGCCCAGCAGTGGGACGTATAACATAAACACTCACGCCTGTCACCCAGAGGGGTAGGCAGAGACTACGGACTTCCATTTGGCACGATCCTGACATAGGTCTTTCGCCTCTTTTACATCCATATATCTACGCATACATGCTCGTCGGTTAAGGGTACTTCTAACGTGGCCCATTTTCAAAATATCGCCAATTTGGTCGATAAACTTTTTCCTAGGGCGTCCCTTCCCCACTCGGCCGTTCACATCTGCTACATAAATTTGCTTTGTCACTCTTTCCTCATTCATTCTTTCCACATGACCAAACCACCGAAGCATTCCTTTCTTAATCCTGGTCACAACATCATCTTGGGACGTATATAGGCTGTAACATTACTTTACTTTTTTATTGAATTCAGGGATATCCTCAACCTGCCAAAATTTAGTAATTTGGTCTTCAAGGGACAAGTGAGTACATAAAACACCACGAAGTAAGCCTTGCTACCAGATTTTGAAGAAATTGGGTCAACTAATATCCAACCAAACCTTGTATCTATGACTACAACAGGTTTGTTACAGCCAAGAGTTATGTTGGCCTAATATTAGTTGTCAAAATACATCAGATTCAGATCCAAGAAGTAGATCTACAGGAGCAGGATAAAACAAGTTAGGATCTGCAAGATTAATATTCATCATCATCATCCGCTTTAGAGAATAAAATTGAATCAATGGAGCAACAGGCAAGGCAATTGAATATCAAGATTGCTAATCTCCCGAAACGCCATAACGTAAATCTAATAATCTTATTAGAAAAAATAGGTACAACATTAAAACATCACATTAACGTCACAGTCATTCTCTCCGCTCATCGTGTACCCCATTTTATAGTTGTAACGGTGCATGCAGTAAGAAAAATCAGATCGGACCAACTCTCAATATTTGACACTCCGTGTATGATCTATTTAAATGAGCAGCTGACTCCCAAAAATAAAAAATTATTTCGTTTATGCCGTGTCACAGCGAAAAAACATAATTATAAATATCATCATC
The DNA here is from genome assembly GCA_036936625.1 of Parnassius smintheus behrii. Lineage (NCBI taxonomy): Eukaryota > Metazoa > Arthropoda > Insecta > Lepidoptera > Papilionidae > Parnassius > Parnassius smintheus. Next base: position 11,230,862 of record JAUPFT010000015.1, on the reverse strand, counting down.
ATTACAGCCCATTACAAGTCCACTGCTGAACATAGGCCTCCCCCAAGTAATGCCACAAAACACGGTCCTGGGCCACCTGCATCCATCAACTTCCTGCATATCTTATCAGGTTGTCACTCCATCTAGAAAACAATCTCAAAAATAAGGATATCCGCAGTAAAACCTGAGTAACCGACATAGCCCAACGGATTAGTAAGCTGAAGTGCATATATAGCATATAGCGCGAAGAACTGATAACCGATGGGGAAGAAAGGTTCTCGAGTGGCAGCCTCGTACCGGTAGGCGTAGTGTATGGCGACTCCCCACTAGATGGAGTGACGACCTGATAAGATATAATATTCATAGGTAAGTTTAATTGAGATTTGTCAAGTTGGACATGAGGTAGATCACCAGATATTTTAGGTAGCACTAAGCAAGATAAGGTAAGTGTGTAGTTATAAGATTTATACTTCATGCGAACGAAGCAACGCTTGACGCCTGAGGTAAGTTGTGTATCACCTACGCCTATTAAGTATATTTGTGTTTGATTGCTCAGTGGGCAAGCAAAGTTTGCGTTTCAAATTTTCAGTTAGTGTGGAAGCCTGACTGCCACTGTCTAATAAAGCGCGCGACGTCTCATACTTGTTAGTAATGGGGTTGTACACATCCACAAGGGCAGTGGATAGCAAGACGTGGTTGTTACTGGAGACGGACTATATCGACTGTAGTGTCAATGACTTCAGGGGTTTCATATGCTGGCTCATTCTCATTTGCAGTCATATTTACGGATACATTGCTTACTTGAGGAACCTCGCGGTGTAAGAGGGTATTGTGTCGCCGCTTATAAGTAAAACAAGTGCCTAAACTGCATAGCCGCGTAGGGTGTCCCTTTTGGCGTAATTTCAACCTAGCCGCCTCGGTGATACGATCGTTGATAGATCTGGATAAGAAAGAAGAGCAGCCGTAGACGCGGTACGGTCTGCAACAGTACAACCGCGACGTCGCCGCACCCGCCGCTCCGCTGGCAGCACCCGCAGTCGATGACGAGACACCATACATTTTTAAAATCTCCACCACAATGATTTAGTTATTTTAAGGTGAATGTGACTGCAAATAGACAAACAAAATTTCAAAATTGGATTCTACCACATATCATTTAGCTCAGTGTAAGTACAGGCACTCAAAGTAAACAGTTTTTTTATATGACTGTGTAAAATTGAGCACCATGATGCAATGATTTAAAATTCAATGTGAAGTTCATTTCCCAAATTTTTTGATATCGAAACAGAATAAATAATAAGTTGTAAACAGTTTACGAATAATTTTACTGGCGGTTTGTATGACGATACATGTACCCTTGTTGATTGAAGTTAATTTTGATCAAAAGCATGAAACATTTAAAAAATAAGCTGCCAATTTCAATTATGGCTAATTTTATGGTATCGGAATATGTTTCGTTATGTTGCAGGTAATCAAATTATTTTTGTGATAGATACAAATAAGCAAGGAAGGGATGTATATAAAAGAAACTTAGCAACGATAAACATTCGGGGCTTATTCCTAAAACATGAAATAAAAAATAAAAGTTATCCATATAATTAGAGAACATAAAAACAAAAAAGTTAAGTAGTTTGATTTTGATCTTTAGCATTTAGTCAGCTTATAATTTATTTCATCGACAGTTCTTATCTGAGATTTGAAAAATTAGTCAGTAGTTGCATTTTAAGGGTTGATTTGATGGTTTAGGATATATGATGCGTTTACACAATGTACAGTCTATATAGTCAGTAAATATTTAAATTAAAAAAAAATGAGCTAACTAGTTTCCTTACAGGTCGGAGCATCAAGGTCGTAGTATAGACTGTGCATGCTCCGACTAGTACATGCTGGGGACGCCAGCCTGTCTAACTAACGTGGCAAATATGAAAACTCGTACCTACAGAGACCCGTTTCGGCAGTAGACAGAAATATTTAACAAATGCAGGTGCATATACATGAAGATATAAAAAATGCGATTTCCCAAATAAAATTTTAAATATTTCCTATTATTAACTTCATCACTGCATTTAGTAGAACAGAAAAGCGAGGAGTGTTTAATAACTGTCACTATGAATAACGCTCCACCGCAGTTCCAACGCAATTGCGCGGTAACCCACTTAATTGATCTAGATCTGAGAATGAAATAATAATTACTTTATAAGAATATTTTACCGGTAGTGAAGTATTAAGAATCTAAGTATGGCAAACATTTAATTTTATCTATAATATATATTAAAATGCGAAGTAAGAAAGAAGAAGAAAATGTGAAATAAAAATTCTCTAGGAAATGTAAAATGCAATAGCAGACATATTACCCGACTTGTTGTTAAAATAGTTATAATTATCTCATGATAATAAAACGAAGTTTCTCGATAATACCGAAAGAAAGTCTAAAAATATTTTAGTAATAACAATTCTTACAAACAATTTACGTAAGAGCTTGATGAATGCATAAACTTTTTGTGATAGACAACAATCTATCACAAAATCCTATATTATATGTATATAACTTACTGAAGTAGTAGGGAAAACAAGGAGCATGCCAAAACAACACTTTTCTTTATATTCTCACTTATTTGCTCTATACTGGCATATATTATGTCATATGTTATGAAGGCTGAGTATTTACTGACAAATTTGAAAATGGAACACTTACTCAAACTATTTGTGATTGGAAAATACTTCTGCCCTACCAAGCCACGCGCGTCTGCCAGAAGCCTCGACTTACCCGACGCCTCTACGAATATTCGAAAGATTCATGGAAAACCCCGAGGGGACTAGGATAACGTAGTTTTGAATAAATTCAAACCAACCCCAGTACTTCAGTACGTGGTGTTCAAGAAATTACGGAAGTACCTAAAACTATGGCGCATCGAATTTTGAAACGTCATACATACCAGAAATAAGAAACAAAATTTATGTGAAACCTATTCAAAACATAATCCAACTATTGCAGAAATTTAAAGCAGCTGCTACAAAATTAACTCAAAAAGATACGGAAGATTAGTGCAGCGATGTTTTTTAAAAATATGTAGAGTCTGCATGCTGAAGGTAAATTGAACATTTTTACATTTTAAAATAAAACACTTTAACAAAACCTATGTTTTTGTATAATGAGCCGGCCATATAGCTCGAAGAACCGATAACCGATGGGGAAGAAAGGTTCTCGAGTGGCAGCCTCGTACTGGTAGGCGTAGTGTAGGGCGACCCCCCACTATATGGAGTGACGACCTGGTAAGACATGCAGGAAGTCGATGGATGCAGGTGGCTCAGGACCGTGCTTTGTGGCGTTACTTGGGGGAGGCCCATGTTCAGCACTGGACTTGTGAAGGGCTGTAATGATGATGATGATGATGAACATGATACTATTGAAAGTCATATTTTTATTTACCACTAACACGTGTCAACTTCGTCACTCCAGGCCCCTAGTGAGAATTTCTTACAACATTCAATAACAGAGTTTAACTGGCCCGACACGAAATTTGAACCCAGGATCTTAATCAGCAGTCACGTTTACGACCACAAGACCAACGAGCTCAGCAAACTGCTCCTATACATAATATTCATTTGTAATTTAGCACAGAAATTGATTAAATCGTGGAATAATTAATATTAATAATAAATTATTACTGTTTTGTTTATAGCCAAGGAAATTGGTTTATAATAGCTAGTTATAAATAAGAAAATCTATTATTTATAACTAGCTGTTATTCATATTATGGTTGTAGCACGAATGGGTCGGCTCAAACGGAGTAGGAAGGACCACTCATTCACAGAATACCATTATAAAATATCTACCTAATACTCTACACTCACTGCGTATACGTATGAGTGTACAGAACTGAAGGTATTTTTAATGGAAACAAATCTTCCCATCTTAGTTCTCAGGGTTAACAACGTATCTCCATTTTCGTTTTTAATTCAGGAGAAATTTAAATGTCTATTTGTCTCAGCATTCACTTACAACCAGTTGGATTGTGTTCGTTTGTCAACCTTATTTTATTTAATATATTGATTGTATTATATTTTAATTAATTGATAGGAATATGAGAAATGTTACTTTAATGATCGGCTTTAAGCCTAACATAAAAAGTTTTCGCCCATTCCATTATTTTGACCAATTGATGTAATTTTGAATGAAATTGTGAATTAATTAACAAAATAAAACGTATTACACAAAACCCGAACCGCAAATGCATAGAAATTGTTGATCTTCAATATCATTAAAGCTGTGGTAGCTCAGGGGTTAAGTGCTCGCTACAAATTTCAAAGTACACCAGCAACTCAAATTTATACGTGATAGAGCCATGCTGAAGTTTTATTAGAAAAAATATAACTTCAGCATTTTAAGTGAAGTTGTAGCATGAATGGGTCAGCTCGACCGGCGAAGGACCACGCTCTCACAGAATAGCAGCGTAAAATAGTAGCTTAATGCTGCTGTGTTTTGTATGGTGAGTATAGAGAACCGGAGAACCTTTTTAATGGAAACGAGGAATTCCATCTTAGTCCTCACGGGTGACGACGCATCTGCATTTTGATTTGTAAACGAGGATAGATGTGGATGTCTATGGGCCACAGCAACCACTTACCATCAGGTGGACTGTGTGCTCGTTTGTCACCCTGTCCTATAAAAAATCCAGTGATAGACATGAACCTCTCCCGTTACAGGGAATATTTAATTAATCAACTACGCTTGACAGGTCGATTGGCTATCATACTACCACAGGTCTGACACCTTTGACAGCGCTGCCCGTTCCACTCTGGGTATCGTAAGGTCTATAGCGCTATCTGTCTAAAGCTGAAGAACTTTCTGGTATTCCTCATACGAAACCTATGGAGTGAAATATTTTAATGGGTTCTCTTAAGCCGCGGCTACATTGCATCTGTAGCCACTGCTTAACTTTTTTTAATTATAGAATTTCTATTTTTTTGACTTGACATGCACGCGAGTAAATTCGCAGTAAATAGTTAGTCTAGTATACTAGTATACTTATTATACAACGGAATCAGCTAAGCTTTGACCGCAAGCTCCAAAGAATTACAATAGATTAGATAATAGTTATGGAAATAGTAGCATTTTCACATAATTTTGGTGTCGCGAAGAAAGTTTTACTACATAGTGTAGACTTGTGTGCGAACATACTGCCAAATGCATGTCTGTGCTAACACATACCAGATAAGAGCCTTTTTCAGTTAAATGTATGAACTCTGGGTAGAAACATCAATATAAAGATATAAAATCCTCTAGAAAGTCGTCATTTTTTATTATTGGGAGCTATTATTATCATTAAATTAGGTACATGAAATACTTTATTTTTTATCAATATAGTATCATTATAGAATTTGTTTTTGTTTTAAATACCTTACAATACAACGTTTTTATTTCAGTCATCGTGGAATTGAAACGTAAGGCCATTGACCATGATACATGCCTTAACAAAATAGGACTTAACACTATTTAAGGAACTTTCTTTTTTGCTAAGAACGTGTATCCGTATTATTAAGCTTTTGAGGATTTCTTAAAATGTTCTCAATTTGACGTGATGCTTACCATACCAGTTTTCTTAACGGAGCTTAGCACAATAGATTTAGTTAATACTTAGTCTTATTATTGAATAAAAGAAGTATGAAAATGAGGATGATGTTTAATTACACGCTGTATTGAATACTAAAAAAATACTAAAACAAGAAATAAACGGAGAGAAATACAAAAGGCGGTTTTATTGTTATACAGCAATTTCTTTCAGACAACCTAAATAGGAAATAAAAGAAGTGCAAAATTAATTAATGGGTGAGTGCACTATAAATAAAATTATAATATAAAATTTAAATTAATAAAGGTCCCGAAATTTACTTAATTGACTGAGGAGGGGAGAATTTAAAAGGAACAATAATGTTTCTTATGTTGGTTTTTAAAGAGTCTATTGTGTGAGTTAATGGTAACGAGTTCAAAAGCTTGACTCTAAGAATTGAAATAGATAACTCAGAAATTTTGTTCATACTATTTATAGGAAATGAACCTGAACCTTTTGCTTAAATGTAGATCATGTTTATACGTAAATTAAATGTCACAGTTACATCAGAAAACAGCAAGCACGTAAACACAAGTGCAACTGAACAAATCTCAATAGAGATAGTCTGGTTTCTATTATTCTTTATGCGTCCGGCAGCACGCAATAACGTTTTCATTCCTTAAATTACACAGCTCCCGTTTTCAGTAATATAAACTTAAAAAAAAATTAAATAGATATTTCAAAATAATTAAACTTGCTTAATCACATAAATTTTCATGATTTTTAATTAAATAGGTACTTAGACGTGTAGAAACAGCGGATTCAATTGTCGTTTTAAAGCTTTTGGCCGAGAGGCTATTTAAATAAAATCAAATTTCAGCTTAGTTTGGAAGTTGTGACTGAAATTGAGTGGTGATTATGTGGTGACATGTCCTCAATATATTATAATTTGAATTTAGAATATAAAAGGAAAATCATTAAGACAGGATTTTTACAACGACATATTCTGTATCAATATTTATCTTAAAAACAATTTTTTTTTCAACATTCGTTAACAGAATCCCGAGTATTTACAAAGTCATGAATAACGGTAGTTATGGGGCCTTTGCGTGCAACTTTCGATATCCCGTGCAGGCATTGTCTGCCATTCACTACAAGTTTTGTCTTGTTAATAGCTAGAGGGGATTTCCAAAATACATTGTACATACGTATAATATCGTGTATCTATATAGTGGGATATGTTTTGTAACCTGTATTTTTTATCGTATCCTTTAGGTTTATGGCTACACTACGAACATAATTATGAATATCAGTTGAACAAAACTATTTTTGCAAATTATTGGGTTTAATTTACTTATTTTTAATTACTTACGTTTCTGATGCTATACAGCACCTTGTTTACAGGGACTGAGGTGTTGAATTGAGATGTCATAGTTAGTGTTAAATTAAACGCATAGAATATTTTTATTCATTGTGTAGTATTCCCGTAAATATAAAAATCATCATTGTTCACTCAGTATGGAAATTCGATCAAAATTCATTAATTTTTTAAATCATTACATAGAGCAAGCTGTATTTCACTTTTTCAGTATAATTAAATATCTATACTTTTGACTGCACATTGATATTTAAATCACAGATATCTAATAAACGAAATATAAAATAAGCAATATTTTATTTTGATATACAGCTACAGACTAATGAAAGAGGAATATTAGAATATGAAATCACATAAAACCTACAGATTATTCAGTCAAGATGTTAGTAAATAATTGTCGGAGACATTTCTAAATTATTTGGCGTCAAACTCTACTCTGTGCAACTGTTTGAGCACAAACTATTAAGTTTTTGACAATTGATATTGGAAGTATGAGCGCAAACCATGAATGTTTTATTTTATTTTATTTAATATATCTGTAACACCTCTTGTTTAAATAATAAAATGATAGCTTTCTGTGCTTCGTAAAAAATTTATCAATGGCAAATGTCACACTGTGTCACAATGTTATACGCGCAATATGCTTAAAAATGGGTACAAAGTTTGTCCTTCATATATTGATATACCTTTAGATATTTTATTCAGATATATCTTCCCCATAAAAGAATATAATCAGTTTCTATCGTGTACTTCTTCATGACAAAAATCACGAGATCAGCCTTCGATCTATCCGACCGAAAATATCCGGAGGCCCCGTAACGTTCTAATTGAACCTCCTGTTCTGCTAGATTCCGATAACAGTTGTCACTTTTGTGACAATGACAACAAACAAAAAAAGAACAAAAATGTTGCCGGCCAGTCACACACGAATACTACACACTAACTTAGTGCAACACCCACAATAAGTGCATCGAATGGGACGCATGAACACTATACAGTGTACACCCGCGTTTCTGGGTGGTTCTTACCAGGAAACGGAAACGCCCCCCCCCCCCCCCCCCCCGTTGGGATGTCCGTTAGATAACTCGTTGACATGCACTTTCAATTGACATAGGCGAACATCGTTACCGTCGTAACGATGCAGATTAAAAGCATCAACATCATCGAAACCAGACACCAATCAAGCGACATAGATCGATCAATGGGGTTATAACACCCTAAGGTAGTAGTAATATTTCCAAGCTGTACTCAAAATGCGTATTAATAAATTTAGTACATTTTAAGTACTTATTTGTTAAAAAATCATGTGTTGACTGTACATATAAAAAACCGGCCAAGAGCGTGTCGGGCCACGCTCAGTGTAGGGTTCCGTAGTTTCCCGTCCGTAACAAGTGTTCCCACTTATGAGTTTAAAGGTGGGTATCCATTATGTTCGCGCTCCAGCAGCGCTCCGCGCTCCTGCAACTGCTCCCGGTAGTGGAACATGGAGCGTGCAATATTGCACGCTCCGCGACATGCGATGCCAAGGAGAGACCAACCGAACAATTCGATAATACCCGACCCAATGTAATAAGTACCTACAGCGCCATCTCTCGGGGAATTGGGTTACTAATTAATACATAGACGTGCCAGAAGTTTTCGATGGTAATTTTGGATTGCAAGAACCGATTTTAATAATTCTTTTTTTGTTTGAAAAAAGATACGTTCAGGATAATAAAATATGTAAACGAGGTTAAAAAAAATGCCTGCTTAAACGATTATACTACAAACTTAGTCCAGAAATTATTTTGTACAACTTTTTGTCTTTTTTGTACAAAAACTGTTTCCATCCAGGTTCAAAATAATTTTCCTAGAAAGTCCTTATAAAGTTCTACCTTTCAGATTTTTTTCATATTTTCTAAACCTATGGTTCAAAAGTTAGAGGGGGGGGGGGGGACACATTGTTTTTTACTTTTGGAGCGATTATTTCTGAAATTATTGACATTATCAAAAAATGATTTTAGTAAACCCCTATTCATTTTTAAATACCTTTCCAACAATATATCACACGTAAGGGTTGAAATTAAAAAAAAATCACTTCCCACTTTACATATAGGGGGGCTACCCTAATAAAACATTTTTTTCCAATTTTTATTTTACCACTTTGTCGGCGTGATTGATACACATATTGGTACCAAATTTCAGCTTTCTAGTGCTAACGGTCACAGAGATTAAGCGAGGACGGACAGACGGACAGACAGACATGGCGAAACTATAAGGGTTCCTAGTTGACTACGGAACCCTAAAAATGGATTATAATCAAATCCAAATGTGACTAACAGTTAACATTTAGTAACAATTTAATTTTTAATATAAATAATTTATAACTCTAATATATCCTGATAATTTTCATTATGGCGACTTTATATCTACTCCTGAAAATGGTACATATGTAATATATTGTGATGCAAATAGACGTGTACGCAAACATAAAATCACCTATATTCGCTTTCCTGTTTTCGAACGACTGGTTATAATTTAATCGTATAGAGAACGATCACTCGACACCATATTTATAGGACGAAGGCTAGTCTCGTGATTTTTATCAAGAAGTAGTCAAGCGATACGATAGAAACTGATTGTATTTTTTATGGGGATGATGTAGTAATTTCTGAATAAAACTATACTAATTACGGATTTCATCGCGTTTTATTAAATACTTTAACTTATTTTTAATTCCTGACGTTTCCGCTGAAGCTATATTCAGCTGAATGTAGCCGGGCTGCTGAAGCTGTAGGACGTCAAACATCTCATATCATATATTTGATATATGTAATCTAAATGGAGTGTAGAGCGCTCGTCTAGACGACCTGGCAAGCCTTGGATGTTTTATTGATGATAATGACTAATATTTTGCATTTTATTTAATTCTAAAATGTAGAAAATGGTATGAACCTTAAGTGTTATTTTTTGTTATTATAACTTAATGTCGTTTTGTTTACTTTTTTCTATATTGCTGGTTAAAAACATAGAACTTCTTACAGATTACTTTTTTAATTTATTATAACTTTAATGTGTTATTATGAAATGAAGTATATAACGAGTTAGTTTAGCAAGTATCGTTCGCTTTTAACCTCATTGTTCTAACCGTAAACCGAGGCTTGAAGTTAATTATTAAATTTCATTTCAAACCGTGATTTGAGGTTGAATGATGTAGCTTTGAAACTTGGTGAGTACAGTAGCTTCAATTATGTATATAACTTGCAAGGAAGTTGATTAAAAATATATAACTAAATACTGATCGAACATAACTTCACGTTAAAGTTTTCTATGAAGACAAATTTTGAGAGTTCCATTTAACCTAATATTTCATCTCAATCTTCATTAGCCCGTTACTGTGATAACAAATCTTCTACACGTCATTGGTCTATTGTATGGAGGATAGGCCCTTACAATCACGCTTGGCATATGGATTGTGTATTCGCAGTACCAGACGTCTCGCACCATTAACGCTGCTGGCCGTCGCCGCTCTAAGTATTTTACGTCTGGTGTAGACGAGATAGTTGACGCCACCCATCAGAATTTACAAAATATTTCTAGCGTTTCTAATACACTAGAATTTATAAAGTTGTATTGGTTTTAACAAACGAACATCGCTTGAACAAGTTTAGAAGTAACAGTGTAAAAAGACTTCTATTACATCCATATAAAAATTATACTGATGTTTATGAATTTATATGTCAGTTGTGAATTTAATAGGATATTTACTTCTAAAATATTCTCCCTAGACAATTGAAAATCATTTAATGAATGGGTGACAGAAGAAATCCATAAAAATGGAAAAAAGTAGTATAAGCAGTAAAATAAAATTTTATTTTAATCATAAAGATACATTTAGACAATTTGTAAAAAATATTCTAAATTAATTAAAAAAGTGCGTCCCAAAGCGAAGGTTTTACGTAGTATCTATAAAATTTAAAATGTCTCTAATAAAATTGAAATGAAGCAACACAAGCTGATGATAACAGTTTCCTACCTCCATAGTGTCGGTAATTCATTCATGGGGTAATATATAAGATATCACAACCAAGCCCCAGAAACTATACTAGGTCTCCGTATTACTAAATTTAAAATATTTTAATAAACAACATGTGTTATTACAATACAAATGTCTACATTGTAACGCCTGGCTTACTAAAATAGCAACAATACCCTCTCATAACAATAACGGAGCTACATATTTTAATATTTTAGGTAAATCATATGTTGCAATGTAATAAACTTATGTTCAAACGAGGACTGCGGGGTATGCGACGCGGAAGACATGATTCCTGCGGAGGCGCTCGACAATTATACGTTGGGTACCTTAAAATTATATCGCAGATTGCATCGAAACTCGCTAGTTAACTATAATTCTGTCTAAAAATTATTCTGAACCCCGAAATAGGGTCTTACCACCTACTCCTACGGAATAGAACGTCTACCACGTAATTGTTTGGCTAATCGCTGTATGCCAATCAATTGTGTGCTGACAAATTGTATGCTGCCTAACTGAAGGTTAACCCCGTTTACCCGCTGCTACTACGAGCGCCGTTCAAGGGGAATTACCTTCGTAGCTGTTGCTGCCTGTACTGCTGCCAGGAGATTCCATTTACACCAGAGGAGTGGCGTGACAAATTAAGTTGATATTCGGACGTTAAAGTAAACCCACGACCCAGACCCTAATTTCTTTTTTTTCTTTTTATAAATTGTACAACTTTAAATTTATTTTTATTTTAGCGCGGTAAATAGCAATAAAAGTTAAAATAAAAGTTAGAAAATTGTAAAAATTATCCCCTTTGAATGGTGTTATCACTTCCATGTTTCTTATGTAAGTTTTGTAAGAAGTTTGTACAACCTGTATAGTGTTCTTGCTAATTCTTCCCTAAACATAGGTTTTTTTTCTGAGTCAGTGGTACAAGTAAAAAAATCACTTTCAATAAGAATGACTTGCAGTCTATAAATAAAAATTATTCTATTTTATTCTATTCCACAGTCAACATAGGGGCGCACCTAGCGAGCATGTGTTGAATTAAACCTCCAATTTGATAGATGTTAAGGTTTGTTTGCTGATTGTTTGATGTTCAAGCTAACAATCCTCTAGCTCTTAATTTCATGTCATGACGAACATACACTGAAAGAATTGTGGCAAAAACAATAAGTAAGTCAAATGAGCTTTTATATTGTAGGAGTATCAGCAGTGTTAGCTGGCAAAACTGCTTTTCTTTTACAATAAATTTGGTTTATGCTGTCATAAAATACTTACTTACTTACTTACTTACTTACAACTAAAAAAAATTGATAGGGGCGTACTCCAATGGTTTGGGCACGTTGAACGAATGAGTGAAGACCGAATGGTGAAGAAAATATATAGAGCGAAAGTAAATATTAAAAGGTGTCGAGGTAGACCGATACTAACTTTCGAAGACCATGTGAGCAAATTGCTCGAAGAGGTGAGGGTCAAGAGTACTCGTATACCTAGACGTGCATGTATGAAGAAGTTAGTGAACCTGAAAGAAGCGAAAGAGGTATGTAAGGATCGTGACACTTGGCGATCTGTTCTCTCTGGCTACCCCGTTAGGGATTGTGCGTGTCATAAAATAGTTTGTACAAATGCTGCCATAAAATGATTTTTACAAAGTTTTAACACTCTTGTGTGTTTTGCAGACGGTGCAAGGTCCGATTACAAGCCTATTAATGCTGGTGTTCCACAAGGCTGCGTGCTATTGCCAACGCTGTTTCTTCTGCACATCAATGATATGTTGCATTGTTGATGTGATGCTCTGTACACCGGCCGTGCCAATATTTCTCGGGAAAACATCTCCGAGTACCGAGGACAAACTTGAGTCTGAAGTCGAGTCTTTGCTGAACAGTCTCGGATTGGGGGTGATTAAATCTAGTCTAGTTTAACCCTCACAAGTTTGCGCATTAACATCTAAAAAGAACCCCTTTGTCGTATCTCCTCAGTTTCAAATCACTCCCCTTGTTGCCTCAGCCAGTATCGGAATCCTCGGCGTCGACATATTGAGTGCCGTGCAGTTTTGTGGTCACTTGGAAAAGAAGGCCAAATTAGCCTCTAAAAAGCTTGGCGTGCTCAGCAGAGCGGGACAGTATTTCATGCCAGCACACCGCCTCCAACTTTACCTACAAGGCGCAGGTTCGGCCACACATAGAACACTGTTCACATCTCCGGCCTGGGGCTCCCCAGTGCCAGCTCCTTCCACTTGACCGCATCCAGTGCACAGTGGTTCGAATCGTCAACGATCGAGTACTTTCTGTTCGGCTCGGTTAACTGGCGCTAGGAAGAGATGTTGCATCTCTTTGAATTTTATTTCGCATACCACCGTGACCACGTGGAGTGCTCTGAGGAATTGTTTGGATTAATCCCAGCTGCCAAATTTCATGAACGTACTACGCGGCAAACGTCCCGATACCATCCACACCATCTGGACGCTTGGCGGTCCACCACTGTACGTTTCACTAGGAGTTTTCTTCTGCATACGACCTCTCTGTGGAATAGTTTACCACCGACGATTTTTCCGGACCGATGCTACCTGGGGACCGTCAAGAAAATAACATACCTCTTTCTAAAGAGCCGGCAACGTACCTGCAATTCCCCTGGTGTTCATCATCATCAACATGGGCGGCGGTAGTCACTTGATATCAGGTGAGGCGCATGCTCGTTTGCCCCCTCTTCTATAAAAAAAACCCTTTACTATCTATATAATTAATTTATAAGAAAAACTTTCAGTACAATATTTAAAAGTACTTAGGGAAAATATTCGAGTGCCAACTCACAGGTAGTTACTCGGGGCTGTTGCATTCCTAGTTACTTCTTTTGGCTTTTGTTCACCAATTGACTTGTGTGAGGATGTAGTAAAGATGATGATAGTGATAATGGTAATAAAAGTGGAACATTTGAACTCAGGATGCCCACATACTTTAAAATTGAGAGCGAAAACTTAACACCTAAACCATCACAATTAAAGTTTACCAACCTGTACGTGACACAGCGTTTATTACGAAGAACTTAATTCTCTAATAAGTGATAAGACATGTTATTCGTTACTGAAATGTAGCCAGTGTATTACAAGTAACACTTAAGTAGCAACAAAACTTCCCCAGGCAGTTTAATTAGCGCAATCGTTATGGAACAGTATCGACAAATGAATCGGACTTATAGTGCTTGACGTACTTTGAAAATGTCGATATCCATAATAAGAAATTTGGTATAACCTTTTAAATTTTTATTAGTAATGAAATGTATGCGTGGTTGTTGCAAAATTCTATACGTGGTAGAACAACGCTGCAGCTATTATTATGGTTGTAGCATGAATGGGTTGGCTCAACCGGGGAAGGACCACGCTCTCACAGAATACCAGAGTAAAATAGCAGCTTAATACTGCTGTGTTTTGTAAGGTGATTAGTGGTAGTAGAGATCCGGAGACCCTTTTTTACTGGAAACGAGGCATTCCATCTTAGTCCTTAGGCCAGTTCAGATGTCTGTGCACCATAGCATCAACTTACCATCATGTGGACTGTGTGCTCGTTTGTCACCCTATTTCTATAAAAAAATGTAAAATATAAAGTAAATTAAATTCCCAGGCTTACTGTAAATTAATTATAACTGAATATAAGCTTTTAGTCTAAGTACTCAACGAATCAAAGCTGACACACTGCTCTAATGCATGTTGCTAGATTTTTATTCCTTAAAACTTTTTTTCATTTCTCATAGCGATATTTACCCTATCTAAATTTATATTTGTTTGCTTGTGTCGTGCAGCAACAAGATGTGCTTTTCCAATTTAAGATTTACTTTATTATGATTTCAAACACTTCGCGCTCTGATATGAAGTGACTTACTTACAGTCCACTTGATGGTTAGTGACTACTCCAGCTATGACACCTGCAGCCAACTACAAACGAAGAAAGCTACAGATGCGTAGTAAACTCTGTAAAATAAAAAAAATGTGGCTTTATTTATTAATATTTAAATATTTGAAGGTACGCGTACAATATATAAATAACTAAGTATATTGAGTAGACTAACAATACGTTATTATATGTAGTATTTTTTCAACGTCATCATTCTACATGCTACTGAATGTAATATATTTTTGTATTACCTTGCGTATCGGATATATAGATCGGTAATATAGATCGAACGCAACAATGCATACTAATGTACACTAATAATAGACAGTCGCACGGTTTGCGCGCTTTTGTGTATTGTTTACGTAGAAATTTTTGTTATTAGTCAAGTCGAGAGATATGGTATAATAAATATAAAAACGATACGAATGAAATCTAGTTAAAAGGAGATTTAAAGGAGAGACTTTTTATACTTGTCTTTGCAATTAATTTTTGAAAGATTATGTATACCATATTTCTTAAATCATCATTTTGTTAATTTGATCTGACGGTTATAGTAATTATATGCTCTGCATTCTAAGTTCAAATCCTATGAGACGAGTAAGTCTCTAAGTTTGTGCTTATGCCTAGTTATTATAGTAAGATCCAATTATTTGAAGAAAAAAAAAAGGATATGTGATTAAGGGTATTAAGGGGCTTATAACGCAACATTTAAGTTGTATAACCAATTCTTTATTTACTACATCTTTCTGAGTAAATCTATCCATATTTATAAAGTTAAAACTTCAGTTCTTTGGGGAAACCAACGGTTTCATCATGCGCTGTATCGTAAGCGCATAGTCCACCCGACTGTAAGTATGGACTATAGACACCAATTACATTTATACAATTATATTTATATGTAGATTAAAACAGCCTCGTATTAATGACATTTTATTATATATAGTACCCGGTGCGTTGTTACTGCAATAGAACTTGCGAAATGACCGTTTTAAAATTGTTAAAAAAAACTTTTAAATAAATTTGTATCGTACATACGCACGCCACCTACTGTAAAATAACTTTGCTCTGCCTATAACGTTAGCACAAGTGCAAGCAATAAGTTGACAAAGTTTTCGGAATCTGATGAACGGTAGTGCAGCGCATAAAATACGAACAAACAAACAGTAACTTTTATTTATTAGAAAGTGTCGTCGTCCGATTATTAAACTAGCCAGATCATGATCGTCTGTGCATTTTGTGAAACGTTGCCTATTCACGATTTGGACAGTTATTTAATCGCTATATAACGATATAAATAATAATTATAATAAATATATATTATTCAGGTCAAGCCGTCTTGGGAAAAAAGTTCCTACAACTCATTTTAACTAGCGAAAAATGTTCATTTCAACACCTCCTGGTGATTAACACCGTAACACCAATCCAAAACCCGTCGATGATGAGTCACAAATCTTTTACAGAAAACTGTATATAAATTAATGAAACCGTGTAGGATATAAGTGGGAGTATACATTTGCACACAAAATGTTTATTGAAGCGTTTATGAGCCATCACCAATGAATCACAAACCCTATACAGAAAACCATGCCTAAATCGGTCAAATCGTTATAAATAAAAATTAGGAACTTTCTTTTGCACACACAAACAAACTACTTCTCAATCTAAACACATACACCATCTCCATTTCGTCACGGGTAAAAACTATGAGAACTTTGGGCGATAGGTAAAAAATTATGAGAAAAAAGGCGATGTATACATCATACAGGACTTAGAACTTTTTCATAAATTATGTTATTTATTCATTCAAATTTGGTTTCGTTGTGGAATTACGGAGGTTTTAATTTACTTAACTTAATCACACAAATAATACACTGAGGATTGAACAGAATTTAATTTAGCCGAAATACACCGCAAATGCGTTCCGCATTTGCACATTTTGACAGACAGAGCTGTTGTTGGATTTTTGCGCCAAAGAAATTTAAAAGACAACACACAAAGGGAGCGTTAACGCGAATGAACTATATGGGAAAGTAAAAAAGGAAAGTGTGTTTATCGCTTTTACTAGAAAAGGTTACCAACTTCACCTTTTATTTTATCGTTGTAAGCAACCATTTTGATTACTTTGTGTAAGTGACTTATTTGAAATTGATGTTGAAACAAACAAAAACAATAAAGTAATTGCTCTGTGTTGGCAGCGCAATTTAAGCTAGACATTATTTTTAATGAAGTTTCTTGTCTATGCCTGCTACGAGAGTAATTTACGAACAATTTACGACTTTTGGGTCGTGGGTGTGGCAGAAGAAGCACGAAAGTTGAATAAATGCTGTAGAAATGCGGTCTTAAAGGAATATGCTAGGTTTGAATCTGAATGACAGGGTGAGAAATTGCGTGATAAGGGATAAATGTGGTATGCAAGATGATGTTGTGACCAGGATTAAGAAAGGAATGCTTCGGTGGTTTGGTCATGTGGAAAGAATGAATGAGGAAAGAGTGACAAAGCAAATTTATATGGCAGATGTGAACGGCCGAGTCGGGAAGTGGTGGTCGGGAGTGGCGATATTTTGAAAATGGGCCACGTTAGAAGTACCCTTAACCGACGAGCATGTATGCGTAGATATATGGATGTGAAGGAGGCGAAAGAGGTGTGTCAGGATCGTGCCAAATGGAAGTCCGTAGTCTCTGCCTACCCCTCTGGGTGACAGGCGTGAGTGTTTATGTATTATGTATGTATTACGACTTTTGTTTGACATAGACGTCTTAAAAATTTGTATAATTATGATGTGGTATGCCTTGCCTCTCCATATATACATAATTAACTATGCCTACGTGACTATGCGAATGTCAGAACCTAACCGTGTTGTGATAGTGTACGAATACCCAACACTCCATATCGTCGTTAGAGGTGATAGTGAAAACCTGAAACATGAGATGGGTAGCAATATTTTTCTGATTACAACTCAATGTTTAAAAAAACTGCGTTAGTCAACCGGCCAAACAAGCGTAGGAACTATGCCAAATTTTCTCATATGAGGTAAACTTTGACAGGGCTTATTCACGAGGTTCAGCTGCAATGAATTCACGATTGTATACCAACAAAAATATACATTTACTTAAATCTAACTAAATTTATTTTATTTGAAACTATTTAGTTTGTAAGCATTTTAGAAAAATTAAACTAAACATTGCGTTTATTCTTATCGGTATGGTAAACTAACGCTAAAGCAGCCAATTAGCAGCTTTTAGCAAATTGTTCATAAAATGCAATTACTTCACATTGAAAACTTCTTTAGTTCCTATTTAATGTAGCCTATATCACTCAGAAATAGTGTAGCGTAGTTTAATTTTAGTTATTATTTCCGTAGTATAATGTCAAATGGAATATTTCTATTATTATACCATGTTTTGATTTGTGATAAGCTTTTAAGCCATTTTGTAATTGTAACTTTGTGGATATAGAAAGGAACTGAATCCAGACATAAAGCTATTGCTAGTTCAGGAGTCAGGGCTTCAACTTTGTAGAGTCAATATAGTTTTATTCAATAAATAAATAATTTATTATTAGTATTATAAGTTGATTTTAGTTATTTCCATAGTATAATGTCATATTGAATATTGCTATGAGGTAATGCGACTGTCATTTAACCTATCTTTGTTTTGCAAAAGAGAGCCAGCCATAAAATCTATTTATTTAAAAAAATTATAACCTAGGTTCGAAGGAATTCCTTAGAGAAAATTTGAAAGTCTAAAAATGTATTTAGAATTTGGATTAATTATTAAAGTTATGAAAATTAAGAAATAGTTTGCCTTTTATTTGACAGTGGAATAGTTAAATCTTATGCCACCACTAAAAGGCGGTCTTCTTTGTTAGCCTCTTTACTAGACTTACGTCTCGAACTACTAACTTCAAATTGATAAAGCTTATTTATGTATCTTATTTAAATATTTTAAATTTTTTTCTGCAAAAGTTTATTTGCGCGTCTTTTTATTAAACAATGGATGTGATTAAAACTACTTTTACGGATTTTATCGCGTTTATTTTTACTTTTTATTTTTAATTCCCGACGTTTCGGGCGCTTTCCAGCACCCATGGTCACGGGGGACTGAGATGACTGACGTCCCGATGTCATTGTTAAACCCGGAGTACCTTCAGCTTTTTTAATTATTGTTTATGGTCCGATCTATGCAAAATGAACTAACTCTGTCTTGAGGTCTTGCAGTGGTATGCTTGGGTTTAGTTTTAATTTTATTGATTATAGGATCCCAAGCAGGTGGTAGTACCCAGCCTCCTTCTCTATTGAAATTAGGATGTTTTTTAATTTCAATAGCCTCACGTATCATCCTTGGTAGGAATCGGTGTTCTTTCGCGAGGATTTGTGGTCTATCAAATCTGATGTAATGGTTGGGGCCGTCTAGGATATGATCACAAACTGCAGACTTCCCGGAACGTTGATGCTTCACATCAGCTATATGAAGCATCAACGTTCCGGGAAGTTATTATAAACACTCACGCCTGTCACCCAGAGGGGTAGGCAGAGACTACGGACTTCCATTTGGCACGATCCTGAGATACCTCTTTCGCCTCTTTTACATCCATATATCTACGCATACATGCTCGTCGGTTAAGGGTACTTCTAACGTGGCCCATTTTCAAGATATCGCCAAGTTGGTCGATAAACTTTTTCCTAGGGCGTCCCTTCCCGACTCGGCCGTTCACATCTGCCATATAAATTTGCTTTGTCACTCTTTCCTCATTCATTCTTTCCACATGACCAAACCACCGAAGCATTCCTTTCTTAATCCTGGTCACAACATCATCTTGCATACCACATTTATCTCTTATCACGCAATTTCTCACCCTGTCATTCAGATTCTCACCCTGTCATTCCGGGAAGTCTGCAGTTTGTGATCATATCCTAGACGGCCCCAACCATTACATCAGATTTGATAGACCACAAATCCTCGCGAAAGAACACCGATTCCTACCAAGGATGATACGTGAGGCTATTGAAATTAAAAAACATCCTAATTTCAATAGAGAAGGAGGCTGGGTACTACCACCTGCTTGGGATCCTATAATCAATAAAATTAAAACTAAACCCAAGCATACCACTGCAAGACCTCAAGACAGAGTTAGTTCATTTTGCATAGATCGGACCATAAACAATAATTAAAAAAGCTGAAGGTACTCCGGGTTTAACAATGACATCGGGACGTCAGTCATCTCAGTCCCCCGTGACCATGGGTGCTGGAAAGCGCCCGAAACGTCGGGAATTAAAAATAAAAAGTAAAAATAAACGCGATAAAATCCGTAAAAGTAGTTTTAATCATGTGTAGTGTTCGCGTAAATATAAGAAATCATTATGTAAACAATGGATGATTACTTTGTAGTTTCGGTGTAAGAATGTTCACATCGTTATATCATCCTGTGGGTTTTGGTTAAAGGTGACAGAGGGAATCAAAGCAGCAGCGTCTTCCTAATACCGACTAAAATTAAAAAACTGCGGTTGCCAAACTGCTTACCAAGCGCGGCAACTATGTCAAATATCCTTCTATGAGGTAATCTGTGAGGCCTGTGTTATATTAAATTGAAATTGATTGTAAGAAACTGTAACTTTTACTAAAATGTTGTTCCTGCCTAAATAGCGAAACGCTCTTTAGTAAATAGGTTCAAAAGCTTATATCTATGGCTTAATAATAATATATCTTTGTTACGTACAGTCAAATCTGGAGGTATAATTTGAGTAAAATAAATAAGTATCAATTAATATTTTACTACTTATATAAGTAAGAAAATTATAAGAAAATTATAATAAATTTAGTGACAATCAGAATACCATGTAGCGGCGATGTAAAAATATCCACTACCCCATGTCATCCCGTGGGTGTCGTAGGAGGCAAAACAGGTAAATAGATCTAGAGATGGACATCAACATCCTCCTAATAACCACTTAAAATAAACTACTGTTTACAACTGTCTGCCAAGCGTAGCTACTGTGGCAGCCCTGCCCCAGCCCATAGCCCCCTGTAAGGTATTGGAGGCCTATGTGTTGTTCAGCAGTGATCTTTGATAAATTGCATCGATAATAATAAAATTACCAGGTGATTAACGCCCACTTTGGCGTCTTAGTCGGTACCAGTTTCGAGGAAGAGCCATGCTGCAGTAATATTAGTAGTATAGATGTAGCACGAATGGGTCGGCTCGACCGGGGAAGTACCACACTCTCACAGAATACTAGCGTCAAATAGTAGTTTAATGCTGTTGTGTTTCGTATGGTGAGAGCAGAGAACCGGAGACCCTTTTCACTGGAAACGAGGCATTCCACCTAAGTCCTCACGGATGACAACGCATCTGCATTTTGATTCGTAATCGAGGATAGATGTAGATGTCCATGGGACACAGCAACCACTTACCATCAGGTGGGCTGTGTCCTCGTTTGCCATCCTATTCTATAAAAAAAAACAACGTTTTACCTATTTCTGCATTGATTTCTTTATCCTTTATAAGGGAGGAAATGTAAAATTACATTTTGAGACATTTTATTTTAGTATTTCGGGCTGATATCTCATCTATAGCATTTTCTCATGTTGTGTAAAATAGTAAACGTGTGGAAATTGGCTTGGATTTTAGTTCGTATTACACTATATAATATCATATACTATACTAATATTATTATAATATAAATTAAAGTTTTGTTTTATTCTTGGTTATTACTTTCGCATAATGTGTTTGTGTAATTTTTATTAGTAGCGAATAACGATCACGAAAAATAGAAAAAGTTGAATATTAAAAAAAGTCTTATAATAATCTATCAACCTGTAGCTTTTATAACTTAATATTACACAACCGATAGAGTTTGTCTCTAATATTTGCTGTTTCTTTGTTGTACGCAATTTTGGCATGCAGTTTTCTGTTTATTTTATATGATGCCAACTAATTGTTATTAAATAGTAGGTGTAGATGTTGGATCCTTGCAATATTTACTTTAATATTTATTCCTTACATCAATACTGCGGTTGAATATACGACGAATGACTGTGTTTCTATTTACACTTAAAATTATAGCCTATAAAATGTGAAATTATCTATCTTTTTTTAAAGTCCAGCAAAGTGTAAATCACTTTTAAAATGAAATCTTACTAAGGTGATTAAACAATTTAACTTGAAATTATGTAAATTTTCACTGTCACATTAAAACTAATTTAGTGTAAATTGCTACTATGCAGTTGCACCAAATTTTAGATGATATCTGCATACAGGTTCCATTAAAGTGCAATTTATACTAAAGCATTATAATAGAAGGTCTCCATGATGCATATGCATTATTATATTAGAGTTATGGGATGAAGTCCCATATATTAATGACATATATTAGTAAGGCCTATGGTACAAAAGCAATACTGTGTAGAAGATCTTTATGATGAATTAGCATTACAATAGTAGATTTGTGGGCTGAAGTCCTATATATTAAAGACATATAATAGTAAGGTCTATGATACAAAAGCATTATTATAGAAGGTTTCCTTGATGCATAAGCATTATATGGGGTGGTCGGGTGACCGACTGCTCTCAGTACTGTAGCAAAATAACTAGTCATATATAAGGGACTTGAAAAGGATTATTATGGTGAAGTGTATCGTGCTTCGCGAGCAATTGGTGCGAGGTAAACTTGGAATCGCTAACCGATGTGTTCTAGATATATCATCTTAGTGCCGGTTTGTTGTAGCAATACGGCTTTCCCGTGGACATCGCAAACCTATACCGTTTGTGGGCGACGTCGTAGCGCATAGCGATGCATCGTCTATCTTTTGGATTGGGATGAGTGTGTTTGGTAGCACTTTTTTTTTTTTTTTTTATAGAAGAGGGGGCAAACGAGCATGCGGCTCACCTGATGTTAAGTGACTACCGCCGCCCATGATCAACCGCAACACCAGGAGAATTGCGGGTGCGTTGCCGGCCCTTTAGAAAGAGTAAGCTCTTTTCTTTTAAGTGTAACAGGCAGACTTCATGTCTTAGTGCATTTACACTATGATACGTGGAGTTTTGTTAACTAGCGTCTTAGAAGTGTGCTACTATGATACTTTGGTGTTATTTTTTAGTTAACAACAATACAAATTTTGTTACCAAGTTGATAGGGATCATGTGGTTGTGTTGCGAGGGAGCGCCAACCGTATGATAGTTGCATTGATGATTACTGCTACTTGCGGTATTGCGTCTTGTGATGGATCTGCCGGTGTGCTGCGCCTGACTGGACGCACTCTTGTGGTTCTTGTCTATGGAGGTATGCGCGTGGTGATGGCTGCTGGGATGTATGGGGGACTTTGGGATGGTGTAAGCCGACGATAGCCCTATTGATGCTTGTTGCGTTCTGCAGCATTGCGCCTCTGCGATGGTGTTTTGGTTGGACACTATTCTCAATGGCGCTCTCTGTGTCTTGATTTGAGTCACACCTAAGTAGCTTTGCCGAAGTCGGGTCCCTTCGTTACGGGGCTGCAAACTGTCAGACCTCCATAATGTTTTATATAACAACATAATAATATATCTCTGTAACTTTTCCACCTTTGAATGATTGAAGGCAACTTGTTCGTGGGTGATAAACATGATCGAAAATGCATTTACTCAACATCAGTGACAGAAACCCTTTCTGATGGCAAATTATTACTAACATCTTATAACTGCATTTTGGCTATATCTGCCGTTGTATTGGTTGGTGTAGCATACTTGTCGACCTCATGCGGATGGTAGCCGGAAAGAGGATCTCAGAAGACTCTCAAGGCTGCGGCCGAAAGCCGCACAACTTGGGACCCCATTCCCTTGAGCGGAGCTGTAGACTGATGACAAGCTCTGCGGGTAGTAGCCGTGCTGATCATGCAATCGGTGGTGATGCCATACACTTACATCACGTCTGCAGGAGCGGTGGTCTGGTAGGTGGTGGTGCTCACGGAGGGTTTACGGCCAGTTTGCCTATTTGAATAAACCGTATGACGTACATTTACTGTGGCTGGATTCGTTCGTATTCTGTATGGCGTTTACGTACACGCATTGACATGTGCGACTTCGGTCGAAGTTTGTACTTACGCACTACCAAGGGGCCAAACCCTCTTTTATTGGTTCGCCAGTTACTTTGCTGTGGACTACGGTCCAGTTCCAAAATTAGCGTTCCCTGCGGGGAAGCGCATCAAAATGGTTGGCGCTCAGCGTAGCCGTGAGCCGTGAGCCGTGTGCCTCCCATACATTTTTTTATATAAATGTAGGAGAGCGAAACCCTTGTATCGGGTGTTTTGTAGCTTATAAGGCACTACCAACAGCTTCCAATTGCTCTAGTGAATATTCATTCAACAAAATACACCTAAAAGAACTAAGTTACTAACAAACACAACGTAAATTTTATTTTATCAGTATGTAATTTATAAATGTAATTTCAAAAAAAAAAACCGAGCAAAGCTCGGTCATCCGGGCACTATATATATATATATATATATATATATATATATATATATATATATATATATATATATATATATATATATATATATATATATATATATATATATATATATATATATATATATATATATATAATTTTATTGTTATAAATAATATAATATATTTATTAAGTTATGAAGAGGGGGGAGCGTTATAATAGCAACGAAAATATTGAAAACGTTCACAACTTTCATTATTTAAATTCGTATTTAGTGTGTGAAGTTACAGAGTTGTTGCTAATTTAGAAGTATCTGCTAAAAACTGTCCAGATGCTTGGCGTTCACTGTGGGAACGTTTTGATAGTAAACTCCAAATAATAAATTACCATTAAAAATCGTTATTCACCATAGAATCTGTTAGATTCCTGAGAGAAACCTTTTTACTGGAAACGAGGCATTCCATCTTAGTCTTCAGAGGACAAATGGTATCTATGGGCCACAGCATCCACTTACTATCAGGTGGCCTATGTGCTCGTTTGTCACCCTTATTATATTAAAAAAAAATACAATATTAAAATATTTTTCTGAATTTCCTATAATTATTACATTATGTCCTATTCAATTAAAAATTGACTACCTTTTATGTATGAGTTTTTAAAACAGTCCAAATTTAATGTTTAGGTTAACTTTAATCTTCTTTATCCTATATAAAAAATGTAAGAGTGCATATAATCAACGTGATGAATATTTTAACATATATTACCATGTCAGTCTTTAAAAGTCTGTTGAATAAAAAAATAGGCCTACTCATGTACTGCCTTATTGTAAGGATTTTACCATAGTTTCCATATAATATGTCAGTCTGGTTTGCAACCACAGTTTTTTATTATGTTGGATTGTAATCAGGGGGATGCTGCTGCTCGTCTCCGGTTTCAGTTTTCCAATGCCACACGTTGGAGTGAAACTGAAACACGGTTAATATACAGATGTTATCATATAGGTAAATAAATCATGTAGCTAATTATGTGATATAGTATTAATGTAATAAAAAAGCACTATTAATAATTTATATTAACATCGATACCGCCTCTGTGCTAGATATATTAAATACGTAGTAAAGCTACCGTCATTTTGACAATTCTACGCGCTCCATTACACCCAATTCATGAACTTTCTTATGTCTCATTCGTTTACACTCACCTGTCGCTGTCGCAATTATTTCCCTAAATACTTCTACGGCTATATCAATGCGAGTGGGTGTTTACAATCAGCCTTCATAATTCTTTATTGATCAAAACGTAACAATGGCTGACGTCGAATTTGTTGGTGTGACAGCATTATCTCTGCTCAATATAAGTAGCTACTACGTACAATTTATGGTTTTTTATCATAAGGATCCCATATTACCCAGTGAATTTCATAAAATTCTAAAAACTTTATTGTTTTATCATTACTGAATTGCATTAAAACACAGGACATTATCGGTCGAATTCGGTGGTCCGCGCGAAAAACCGACAACCGCGGGAGCGCCGGGCAGTGACAGTGACAGCGCGTGTAACCTATTTACATACCCGAACTGCCCACTTCCATTTCCTTGTTGGACAGGTAAATGAGCATGTAAGTGGACACTGTAGAATGTAAATAGGCCAATCGCGCTGTCACTGATCATGACGCTGCCGTTGCCCGGCGCTGCCTCGATTGTTGTTTTTTCGTGCGGAAGTCAAAAGACGGGCAGCGCGAGCGGGAGCGAGTTTCATTTCATTCTCGGCATCTCATCTCAGCATCTATACATAATTTTTATGCTTCTGAACCAATTTTTGAAATAATTGTTCCAGTTCTCCTTAGGAACCTCTTCTAGGGTCTCCTTTACCAGAGCATATTTTGACCCTGAAATTGTATCCTTTTCAGCTGTTATTATTTTTTTATTTATTAAAGCCAAGTCAATTAGTGCCAGATTAATTAGTGCCAGATTAATCGGCATTGTTGCTACTTAGATTTTATAAAGAAATTAATACCAGATACCCCCAAGTGGAAAAACTATCTATCAAAATCTTCCTTGCGCTTTTTTAATCGCTTTACTTCAGTAAGTATTTGTGGATTTTGAAACTACAAGCTGAAATCTGATCCTCTAAGTGGCACTTGGTTTTTGGTTATAATCTAAGGTTAATCACCTGTAATAATATCGCAAACTCGCCGAGACTTATCGTATAAAACTGAAGTGACAAACGAATTCTCTTCATAACTTAATAAATATATTATTTATAACAATAAAATTATATATATATATATATATATATATATATATATATATATATATATATATATTTATATATTTATATATATAATAAACCAACGTTGTCAACTTTTGGATTCTTGTCGTTTTTGCATGAAGCGCCACAAGAGCTTACTTCATATTGATGAATCTGTTACTACGAAGGTCTACACTTCTATTTCAATGTCAGTAACCACTCTAACTCAGATTTTGCTCTCAACAGTTAAAATCAATAATCCAGACACTAACTAGTCTATGATAGTGAGAGCGTTACTCGACTGCGGGTCTAAATTCTCATTTCTAATTGGAAAATATAAAACGCAAAATTAATCTCTCCCTACAGCCATCTAACATGAATATCGTAGGATTTGGTGACACTAACCTGAAACTGAGTACACAACGGTGTGTTCTCCGCCTACATTTCCAAACTGGCCCTTATCATGCAACTATCTTTTTTTCCCACCTACTATCACAGGTAATCTACCCAAGCCATCATTTGGCATAAGTAAACTGGATCTATGCCAATTTAAGCTAGCAGATTCCAGTTTTAATGTATTATCGTACCCAATCAAAATGTTTATTAGTTCTAGCTATTTATGGACATCGTTGGTTCACAACAGCATAACTTGGGAACTAAATATCCTAGGCTATATATGAAGTCAGACTACAATTTAACTAAACTTCTGTTTCAACAAGAACATCAGCGCCTCTTACATGCGGGCCCTTAACATATACTTGCCTCTATAAGAGACAACTACTGGTCAATAGGAGGTAGAAACTTAACTCGACGCACATCACGCGAGTGTATCGTACGTCGTCGCTTTCAGGGTAAAATTTTAATCTATGCACAACGCACAGTTTAGATTTAAGCCTGGATTAGCTACCGAAGCTACGCTAAGCCTGAAGCATACTGTCAAACACTACAGGAAAAGAAGAACGCCAGTGTTTTCGGACTTGTAAAGAGTTATCGACCTTATTCTATACGATTTTCTATGCAACAGTTTTGAGAATTTGATGGCTGACATAACGTTTATTTTAAGACGAAATGCCTCACTGCCCGAAATCATACCAACTCCCTATACATATTAAAGATATAATGGATATGTATTTATAAATAAGACGTGTAATATCATCACGTACAATTAATTTCATACCTTGTTATCTCTAAATTGGTTTATTAGGCACCAAAACACATTTTCAAGCAGAGTTAATAGCCTCATTTCCACTTCTTCCCAGCCGTTAAATTTTTAATGCGGTGCCTGAATTTTTAATAACCTCCTATATCGGGCAGCTAATGGCTTTTGAGTGGATCAACGTTGGACTCGTATTGTATCTCGTTACAGTGACTGAGTCAATAGCAATTTTTAAACACCGAATTCGATCCTCAAACTTTGTGCAAAAATAAATTGTTAATTTTCTTATGTGACTGTTCATACACCTTTATCATATAGCTTCATTTTGTACCTACTTGAGTTATGCTTTAGCGCGAATATATTACTAATAATTAAATATAAAATTCGTTTGTCACTTCAGTTTTATACGATAAGTCTCGGCGAGTTTGCGATATTATTACAGGTGATTAACCTTAGATTATAACCAAAAACCAAGTGCCACTTAGAGGATCAGTTTTCAGCTTGTAGTTTCAAAATCCACAAATACTTACTGAAGTAAAGCGATTAAAAAAGCGCAAGGAAGATTTTGATAGATAGTTTTTCCACTTGGAGGTATCTGGTATTAATTTCTTTATAAAATCTAAGTAGCAACAATGCCGAATTTATAAATCAATTAATCTGGCACTAATTGACTTGGCTTTAATAAATAAAAAATATTAACAGCTGAAAAGGATACAATTTCAGGGTCAGAATATGCTCTGGTAAAGGAGACCCTAGAAGAGGTTCCTGAGGAGAACTGGAACAAGTATTTCAAAAATTGGTTCAGAAGCATAAAAATTATGTATAGATGCTGAGATGAGATGCCGAGAATGTGAAAACTCGCTCCCGCTCGCGCTGCCCGTCTTTTGACTTCCGCACGAAAAAACGACAATCGAGGCAGCGCCGGGCAGCGGCAGCGTCATGAGCAGTGATAGCGCGATTGGCCTATTTATATTTTACAGTGTCCACTTACGTGCTCATTTACCTGTCCAACAAGGAAATGGAAGTGGGCAGTTCGGGTATGTAAATGGGTTACACGCGCTATCACTGCCACTGCTCGGCGCTCCCGCGGTTGTCGGTTTTTCGCATTCGAATTTCGAATTCGACCGATAATGTCCTGTGTTTTAATGAAATTCACTAATGATAAAACAAAAAAATTTTTAGAATTTTATGAAATTGACTGTGTAATATGGGATCCTTATGATAAAAAACCATAAATTGTACGTAGTAGCTACTTATATTGAACAGAGATCATGCTGTCACACCAACAAATTCGACGTCAGCCATTGTTACGTTTTGATCAATAAAGAATTATGAAGGCTGATTGTAAACACCTACTCGCATTGATATAGCCGTAGAAGTATTTAGGGAAATATTTCCGACAGCGACAGGAGCAGTCGCAATGGGTGAGTGTAAACGAATGAGGCATAAGAAAGGTCATGAATTGGGTGTAATGGAGCGCGTAGAATTGTCAAAATGACGGTAGCTTTACTACGTATTTAATATATCTAGCACAGAGGCGGTATCGATGTGAATATAAATTATTAATAGTGCTTTTTTAATATATTAATATTATATCACATAATTAGCTACATGATTTTTTTACCTATATGATAACATCTGTATATTAACCGTGTTTCAGTTTCACTCCAACGTGTGGCGTTGGAAAACGGAAACCGAAGACGAGCAGCAGCATCCCCCTGATTACAATCCAACATAATAAAAAACTGTGGTTGCAAACCAGACTGACATATAATATGGAAACTATGGTAAAATCCTTACAATAAGGCAGTACATGAGTAGGCCTATTTTTTTATTCAACAGACTTTTAAAGACTGACATGGTAATGTATGTTAAAATATTCATCACGTTGATTATATGAAGTCATGTACTCTTACATTTTTTATATAGGATAGAGAAGATTAAAGTTAACCTAAACATTAAATTTGGACTGTTTTAAAAACTTATACATTAAAGGTAGTCAATTTTTAATTGAATAGGACATAATGTAATAATTATAGGAAATTCAGAAAAATATTTTAATATTGTAATTTTTTTAATATAATAAGGGTGACAAACGAGCACATAGGCCACCTGATAGTAAGTGGATGCTGTGGCCCCTAGATACCATTTGTCCTCTGAAGACTAAGATGGAATGCCTCGTTTCCAGTAAAAAGGTTTCTCTACACTCGATTATCTACACTCACCACACAAAAAACAGCTACAATTTTATGCTGATATTCTGCGATAGGGTTGTCCTACTCCGGTCCACTCCGACCTATTCGTGCTAAAAATAACTAATTTACCTGCAACTTGGCTCTACCAGGTATAAAAATGCAAAAATATGTAAATAGTAATTACGTTTTCAAGTCCATATGAATTCTTCATTGCAAAGACAATCAAGTCGTGGTCTCGTTCCGTTCTCCCACGTGACACGCTGTGTGACTCGTTACTAATCATAAGAACACAGCCACAGTCTAATATTCTTTTTAGGCTATCACACAGCTGTACAATTCTGTTATTTCATATTGATAAAAATACATATCAATTAAGTTAAGACTACTAATTTACATAGTAATGTTTTTTTTGGCAATTTTGTCTTGGCCACACTATCTCCAAATTTTGATGGAAGCGATTAACTGCATAATACATACTAAGTTTTATTTTTGTTGCACAGCTAACATGTTGTATATTTGTTAACACAACAATGGAAAACACTTCCAAAGCTGTGAGAGCAGAAGAATTATTATAATCTTCTAACTTTGTTAATTATGACCTTATGTTGCCGGATTCATTAAGGAGGATAGCACAAATTTTAATTTGGGTAGAATTAACAAACAAAATGCTTCTTAAATTTTGAGCTAGAAAATCTAAAAATATAGATACCGGAAAATTTTTATTATAATTTTTCACTAAAAGTTTCAATTAAAATTTACGAACTTTAACCCCTCAATCCTATTAAAATTCCCATGCAGTCGCATGCGTCCGTCAAATCCCGTAAATCAAAAAAAAATCCGAATAAACTAACTGAATTTTTATTCAACTAGAAGATAGAAAATTTCATATTGATTCTATAATTCCAAACGTTTTTGTAGAAAAGTAGTCTTTAAATATAAGTTTTTATGGGTTTTAGTGCAGTGGGTGGGTGCGGTCTCATGAGACCGTTAGGGATTTGACGGAATATGGCCGCGGTCTCATGAGACCGCTAGAGGTTTGATCGTTTAAATAATAAACAGTTTGCAAATATATTCCTTATATAATTTTAAACACAACTTAGACCACTGTTGATTGCAATTAATTTTTTTATAAGGTTTACATAATGAAGCATATTATAAATTTACTGCTGACCATAGACCCGTCCCGAACACTACCATTACAATGTGGTAGAGTTACGCTGAAGCTATATTATGGTTGCAGCTGTAGCACGAATGGGTTTGCTCGACCAGTTTATTCATTTATGGTGAGAATCAGACACCATTTTTCTGGTATTGAGGAATTCCATCTTCCTCCTTATTTTTCAGGGATGATAATGATTCTGAATTTTAACTCTTAACCGAGGATAGGTGTAAATATCTATTGGCCACAGCCTCCACTTACCATCAGGTAAGATGCAAGAAAGCGATGGGTACCTCATGCGTAATAATTGTGAACATGCGCTGTTTGTGGGGAAACCAATGGAAGCTGGTCTACTTGAGTTCGCTCTGCACTTATAAGCTCCAAATATTGAATAGTTCTTTTTTTGTGTACACGATATAACATGCTGCAGTTAGTTACGTATCGTTTTTCATTATAATATGCTATGTAACATTGAGGTAAATATGTTGTTATATTAAGTACTTACTTGTAGTTGTTATATTAAGTAAGTAATTACTTCTCCTGTCTGAAGAACCTCATTTCAAAAGGTAGTGGTTTTGAAATAAATGTCATTTAAGTAATCAAATTTTATTTTCTAACGTACATTTAGAATCAGTCATATTTCAATTCATTTCATGTGTAAGGATAGCCAAAAAATGCGTTCCTGAATCACCTGCGTCCACCGACTTTGTACATTTTCATCAGGTCGTTACCATGTACTGACATCTTATAATATTATACATATAACTGTTATTCCTTTTTATTTAGTTATCATTGTTAATACACTAAATAGAAATATTTTTAACGAAATATCTTTTGAGAGTTTACTATCACTTTACGCACGCTTAAGAAAGCCTTTTGTTATTGGTATATTAGTGAAAAAAGTAATCTTGCGTTATAATGGCGCGTTATGTTTTATAATTCAATACAATAACATTTATTTTAAATATGTTTTAAATGCTTGAAATTCATAATGATTTCTTATATTTACGCGAACACTACACATTAAAATAGTAATAGTTTTTACGGAATTTATCGCGTATATTTAACTTTTTAAATACCCGACGATTCGAACGCTTTACAGCACTTATGGTCACGGGATTTACTGTCCCGCCCGTTTAAAAAGTTAAATATACGCGATAAATTCCCTAAAAACTAGTACTAATTCAATGCTTGAAATTCTTCAAATGATTGAAATAAAATAAAACCGTTCTACGAATAAAAATATATACTCTAATTCTTATCTTAAGTAAATGACAGAAACACAGGGTAGTAAGATAAGTATGATGGAAAAATAATGTGGACTTTGTAATCTGACAGATGAAATTTGTAAATAGCGTAGGATAGATAATTTTTTCTCTCTAGCAAATGGTAAATTAAGGACGTGATAAAATATTAAGCAATTAGTCTAAGCTTACGAGATTTAAATTTGACTGTTTATTAAGCAAAATTATAAAAAAAACATAAGTAGTACACTTGAAGCCGCTGGCTCTAACTCCAGCACATTTTTTGAATCTAACGCCTTTGAATTACTTGCACGAAACAGATATAGATGATGATAAACTCCATGATCTTCCACGTCATAATTTATTAGTCCGGCTTGTGTAGTCATTTTTGGGGCGATGGAGAACGGAATATCTGCATACATTGCAATCAAATGAATCAAATGAAATCAAATGGAACACGACAACTAAACCATTAACGGTCGGAACGGTAGTTTTTCTCACTAAAGAGAATACGCCGCCTCTTCACTGGCCATTGGGGATCGTTGAAGAGGATTTTCTTGGAACCTACGGAGTAACTAGGATAGCTCGTGTTAAGACCACGACCGGGTCATATATACGTCCTGCTGTCTCTTTATATCCTTTGCCCAATCAAAAGTTTCGAATTACCTTTCTAGGCTAGGTTAGTAGTTTAAAGTAGGTCTTAGTAGTAGCTTTCGTTAGTTGAAGGTAATCGTTCATGCCGAGGGGGAATGGTTGCGTGGAAAAACGAGTACTCTCGCATTTTGTTAAGTTGGTTAGTAGCAGGCCGGTGCCTCCCTCTATCCTATTCGCATTCCTTTCACACGAACTGCGAGGGAGGGGAAGCTAGAATGTGGTGTCATCTGGCGGCTAATAAAAAACGCGCCCCGCCCAGATGGAAAGTGGAGTTGGCTGACAAATGTAAGGACTTCAGCTGCCGCCACTCGCTCTCTTGCAACGCAGTCACAACAGAAAGGTCATCGTCCTCGAGGCTGCTGAAGCAGTAAGAAACCCATCTCGGTAAGTGCTTCCCTTAGTATTCATCTTGAGCTGTTCTTTTGTTTTCTCTTTACTGTGTCCTTTTTTCCTAACAGCTCAAATTTAATTCCCATGTAAAGGCAGCCTGCCACGTGTCACATCCGCCATCTTGATTTGGAATCACGCATATACAGCCCACATATAGTTAATCTCATATAATAGATTTTGCCCGACCCGGGAATCGAAGCCGAGACCTTATACCTCCACCAATATTCTTTGTCCAAGACTTACTGTGTAAAACAAACATGAAATAGATTGCTATTTCATTTCTCACACCTTGCCTTCATTATACTGTAAGTAGTCCACTGCTGTGTTAAGACCTCTATCAAATCTCTCATGTCTTAATCGTCAAGTGGATTGGTAATTGCAGCATCAGATATATATATATATATATATATATATATATATATATATATATATATATATATATATATATATATATTTGATTAACAAAATATTAGGATCAAATCATTGAGTGGTAACTGTTAAAAATATTACAGTGTGAGAGCAAGTTAAATTTGATGTCTTGCTTATGCTTTTAACTATTATTACTATTACACATAAAGCGTAGCGCAATTACAATGCTACCAGCTTAAACCATTCTCATTTATTTCAAACATATGCACCAAGAACATTGGAATCAGCCTTACAGTTTTGCACAGGATACATTTTGTTAAGTCAGTGTTTTTTATCATCTTTGACTGCATCACCACTTACCATCAGACGCGATATTAGTCGAATACTAACTTATAAATAATAAAAACGTGCTGTGATACTTGACACCAAAATAGATTAAGTATGCAAGCCGATACTAACACTGCGTATCACGATGTATATCAATCAGTTTCACCGAAGAACACTCTTCTCTGATTCTAGTGGAATAATCAAAATAGACACAATATACTATAACTACAATACCCTACACAAACGATTGAATGACTTACACGGAACGTGCTCGCAAATTGCCTGCGTCGAACTTAATACTGCTCAAATAAGTGTGGGTTCCAAGTTCCACCTTCATTTTTATCCCTTGTCTCTCTTCATCCATCACCCTCTTTCTCAGACATTTCCATTATAGCCTGTAAAGTCCCACTGTACTGGCTGTAAAAATATATAAATGAAAATAAAAAATATACATAAATATACAAATATTATTATTCTGAAATAAATACATAAACGATACGTAAATAAATACATACCACTATTTATTATTATTATTATTATTGGGATTATTATATTAATAATGGTAAAAATGCGGAAGTAGTGATATAATAAAGGGACAGCAATTGCGACGAGAGGAAATGTTCCGTGTGTTAATTATAAAAGTGACAAGCTAGCATTACCGTAATTTCGCAAACGGGTAACGAGCGACGCGACGTTCATGTTGCAGAGGAATTTACTTGCGTGCTTAATGAACCCAGTTGTTGCTGAACTTTTCAAGTGTATTTAAGTATTCATATAATACAATTCTGAAATATGAATATTCATCTTATATCAACATATTTTATAAAAATATTTAACATAAGAAATAAATCTTTAACAATTATTTGTTTACATTTTAGGAAAAGATACTGGAATTATTTGTATCAATTTAGATATAGAATGTGTATGTGTGTTAATGTAATTAAGGGGAAATATAATCTCAAATGGCTTAGCAAGATCCTCCATTATGCCGAAAATATTGCAGCATTGATTTTGAAATAAAAAATGGTAATGTTGAGGATTAATGTTAAGTACTATATTAAACGAAAACATGATTCCGTAAAATTTTCGCGATAGAAAAAAAATCCAATGTTATCTCCAAACTGAATAATGAACCGCTGTTATTCATAAAATACTTTAAATAAGATCATGAAACTTTGCATACTAACTGAACTAACTATAAAGCAGGGCTTATGTTTTTTTATTTTTTTTTAATTAATGTAAATTTAAAATTTTCACTGTAAAAATAAATTACCTAAACTATCGGCTCCTGAAGCTTGTTTCCTGCCGCCCGGTTCCAAGCTTAAGGTCGCCGATAGTTAAGGTGATTTCTTTTTATTATATTCCACGGTAGCTAACTGTGAAGGATGGTGGTGAGATTCAACGTTTAAATATGGGTTTGTATGGGTCTTTTTCCTATACACAGTGAGAACAATGTATAGGAAAAAAAATGTACGCGCCTACGTCACAGTGACCGAGTGAAGCTGGCCACAGTCAAGCGTGTGCCCGCTGTACTACCATATGTCAGAGGTGTCACAGACAAGATTAGCTACATCTTGAAGCGAGCTTCTATTAGAACATTCTACAAGCTGCCGAAGAAAATTAGTCAGTTCCTACCATCCGTCAAGTGTCATATTCCTCTATAAGATGCAGTAGTGTACAAGCTCGATTGTGAATCTGGTCTCTCTCATATAGGACAAACAAAAAGATCAATTAGAACCCGCGTAAAAAAACATATAGCTGATGTGAAGCATCAACGTTCCGGGAAGTCTGCAGTTTGCGATCATATCCTAGATGGCCCCAACCATTAAAACAGATTTGATAGACCACAAATCATCGCGAAAGAACACCGATTCCTACCAAGGATGATACGTGAGGCTATTGAAATTAAAAAAACGTCCTAATTTCAATAGAGAAGGAGGCTGGGTACTACCACCTGCTTGGAACACTTAATCAATAAAATTAAAACTAAACTAAAGCATACCACTGCAAGGCCTCAGGACATAGTCTGTTCATTTGCATAGATCGGACCGTAAACAATAATTAAAAAAGCTGAAGGTACTCCGGGTTTAACAATAACATCGGGACGTCAGTCATCTCAGTCCCCCGTGACCATGGGTGTTGGAAAGCGCCCGAAATGTCGGAAATTAAAAAAAAAGACGTGTGGCACTCGGGGACTGCCGCGGTAAAGCTATTGCATAGCATTTTGTATCAACTTATGCAATTATAATTAATTATTCATTTTATTTATGCAGTATTTCTTTTTCTTTGATATTAATTCAAGTTACACTTTTTGAGCGTGGTGACCGATAAGAAAATAAATTTTTTTCTTTTATTAAATAAATAAATAATAAATGCACTTTGTTCATTCATATTCAAAACACTTTATACACAAATTCTACAAGTACAGCTATTCACTGTTGTACATAAATACCTATACACCTATATACTTTCTCATAAACAGCTGCTTATGTATTCATCCGAGTTCGGAGCAGCTCGTCTCGATTCGTGCGAGCTTCGTAGAGTCGTACAATACGTCTAGTTGCACGCACACAAACAACGTGTCGAAGACTGCCGAAAAGAAACGACGTTAGACAATGCACGGCCTTCAAGCGCCGCGCAAGTGATTCTCGTCCCACCTGTCCGCGCAGTAACTTTTTTTACGACCGCGCGACACTTTCACAACAAAAACGATTACTACTGAAAAACTAATATAGGTACCTACTAGGCGTTCACTTCAAGAATGCTGTTACCTCCCGCTGCGCCCCCTCATTCCGCGCCTCAAGCGTCGCCCTTTTAGTACCGATAGCAACGTCGAAGTGTACTTACGTCCGTTTTTATGCTCCCGTACGTTCTCTAGTTTGTTACTGTTTTTGCTGTTGTTTTTGTTACTGTTGATTTTTTGTTTTTG